>JAJPUD010001241.1:85911-155819 GCA_023553655.1 Myrmecobius fasciatus
TATATATATATATATATATATATATATATATATATATAAAAGGAAATGAGAGGAGAAAGGCCAGTTCATACTCATGCCTTAGACCATGTCAAATACCAAAATAAAGTAGTCCAAGCATAACATTCTGCAGAAGTAACAAAGTCTAATGTATAAAGTAACAAAGTTTAATATATAGAGTGCAGGATACAGAGTAAAGAGGACCTTACTCCCTGTGTGATTCTGGACAAGACATTTCATTTTTTTCGGTACTCCAGTTTCCTCACCTGTAAAAATAGGTATAAAAATAGGACCTCCTTCACTAGTAAGGAACAAATGAGATAATGTATGTAAAACAGTTTGCAAGTCTCAGAACATAATATGGATGTAAGAAAGTATTATTATCCTAGTTCTTTAATCAGTGTAGCTACCACAAAGAAAAGTATCCCAAGTGGTCAGAGTGGCTTGGGATAGGGAAGAGAACAAATTAACTGGGATTATTATGAGAAGGAAGAGTAGAAAGTGGATGGGGGAGGGGAGAAGAAAGTGAAAATCCTGGAGTGAGTGTCCACTAATGGTGTGAATCAAGAAATTCTCATTCTGGCATTCAATATTCACATGACCATAAGTCATAGCTGATAATAATCATATGTGTTCTAGCTACTAGAAAGGTACTAATGGGGATCAAATGATCATATATGGGAAGCAAAACTTTGAACACCTATCATTTAAGGAGAGTATGAGAGAAATTCTCTTCATCATTTCCCATCTGCTGCTTTTCCCAACTTCTTGCCTCCAGAAAATCATTTTTCTGCAAGATGAAATCAGCTCTGAAACTCACACCTCTTCAGATCATTTCCCACAGCTACTGTGAGACTTTATCATGCTTCTGTCCCTGTATTGAGTAATTTTCATCCTCTTCCATCCCCCTGCCCTATTGCCTCTTCTATTCGAATATGAGCTCCTTGACAGCAGGAACAATCTTATTCTCATCTTTTAAGTACAATTATTCTGCTACATAATAGGTGCTTAATAATTGTTTATTCATTATTGTAATCATTGTCACTCACTACCAAACACAATTTTCAGATGAGTTCTGACCAGGGCAGTATACAGAAAGATGATCACTTTTCTACTATTAATTACTTCCTATTAAACATATTGCTTCTTTTAATATAGCCAAAGAGTCTCTTCACTTTTTATAGCTTCCATTTCACTTTATAAACTTATACCAAACTCATAGTTCTATTGAACCTCACAAATGTTTGTCACACAAACACAGATTTTTTTTTATCTATTCACTCATATGATGTCTTGATGGTTTTTAAACCATGAGTAACATTTAATGAAATCTGATGAGTGGTCAGTTCTCCTCCTTCTCCTGTTCTGGCTCCAACTTCAAACTCTTCTTCCCACATTATAGGGCTCTTCTAACTCATGACCTGTTCAAAGAATCCCAATTAATCTCACTTTTTCATCTGTCCCTATCATCCCTGAATATCCCTACGATTCCCTTTCCAAGAAGTTTCAGGCATTAAAAAGACTACTTAAGAGGAAGGGAAGAGAATAAGCACCTACTATGTACAGGTACTGTGCTAAATATTTTTTAAATAGTGTCTTTTTTGATCTCTAAAACAATCCTGGGAGGTAAGTGTTATTATTATCCTCATTTTACAATTAAGGAAACTGAAGCATACAAAATCTAATTGACTTGTTCAAAGTCCTACAGTTAGTAAGTATATGAAGTCAGATTTGAGTTCAGATTTTCATGATTAAAGGGCCAGTGTTCTATCATAATTTAAAACAGCTGGGGAGCCCTAAGTTCTCTATCTATGTATGGGTTCTTTGGTTTGACTCAGTTACTCTCAGAAGAATATAATTTCTGCCCCCTTTTTAATTAATCATACTGATTATATTGAAGATCCATTCAGATATAATTATAAGAAAAAGGAGAAAAAGTTTTTTCCTGTATTCCATATCCTCCTACCCTAAGCCTAAGAATTAGAAATCTTAATCAGAAGCAGAGTCATAACCCCACACAGGCACTTATGAGATCAAAGTCTCAGACTACTTGCTAGTTACCTCTAAAGCTCTAGTCAGAGGATTTAGTAGTGTCCATTATCTTGCTATCACCAGTTTTTTGAGCATTAGCAGACAATTGGTGTCCTCAAACTGCCACCCTGGACTTGGTTTTTGTGTGAAATCAGTAGAAAAAGAAACTCATCAAGTTATCCTTTCTGAATGCTGACACTAGTTGGTGGTTTTTATTTAGTCATTTTTCAGTCTTGTCCAACTCTTCATGACCCCATTTGAGGTTTTCTTGGCAAAGATACTGGAGTGGTTTATTATATCCTTCTCTAGCTCATTTTATAGATGGGAGGCAGCTAGGTTGCTCAGTGGTTAGAGCACCAGCCCTGAAGTCAGGAGGACCTGAGTTCAAATCTGGTCTCAGACACTTCCTAGCTGTGTGACCCTGGGCAAGTCACTTAACCCCAATTGCCTCAGCAAAAAGCAAAAAAAAAAAAAAAAGATCATTTTATAGATGGGAAAACTGTAGTAGACAGGGTGAAGTGATTTGCCCAGTGTCCCAAGACAGTATGTATCTGAGATTAAATTTTAACTCTGTCTTCCTGACTATAAGCTCAACACTCAATCCATTACTCTACTTAGTTACCCATTAGTCAACTGTATATTAATAGAGAACACAAAGCCAATCTGAAACAATGTAAGAGCCAATTAGCCAATAAAAACTATCTTGAAAATAATAAGATTCTTCCTATTTACTTATGTGCATTTCATAAGCCCCATCAACTTTGTGGCTGCCACCAGTACAAATTTTCTGCAAGCAATTCTAATCTGAATCATTTTCAATCATTTTCTATTAGCAAATCAATTTCTAATTAATTGGAAATAGATTGTGGATACTGAGCCTTAGATTTCCTTGGTATGGTAGGAGGTCATACACAATTTAGATGAGATGTGGTCCCCTTTTAATGTAGTTTATAATCTGGTAGGGGAGTTAAAACCTGTCCATAGGATTGAATAAGTACTGGACCTATGATCAGTAAATATTCAGAGGATTGAATTCCTTCTATCAATGAAAGTTGGCACCTATTCTGAACTTTATTTTAGAGAATTATCTAATGGAAGTTAAGAACCCAGATTTAAAAGTGCCACCAGTAGGGTCATTCTCCTTTTTCTGTTCCACAATGATACCTCTTCAATCAATTTATAAATATTTAACAGGCTCTCGGGAATTAAATGCAAGGTACTAAACTAAGCATAGAAGGGAAGGAAGAACAAGAATGTGATCCCTATCCTCTTAAAAAGTTTGAAGTATTTAATTGGGGGAGAAAGGGAATGTGCAAACAAAAAAAGATGGTAAGACCTTCGCATCATAAGGCTCAATGTTAATTTATGTTTCTACTTTTGAAATTACTTTTCATATCTGAGTGAAATCAAGCCCATTTATAAGTTAGCATTTCAGTATAGAGTAGAATATAGAAAAACTGGTGTCCCTATGGAGCAGTTGGGAAATGTGGCCATTAAATGCCATTAAAATAACTGGGTCACTTTAAGTAAGTCAGGCAAGTCTTTTACTGGGCTTCTTATTCTCACCTCTACAGCATAAAGGTTGGACTAAATAATTTTTCAAATGACAGTAAAAAATGACTCATTTCCATAGTTCATGAGTATTTATAAAGCTCTGTCCTCATAAGGGCAAGTATTTATCATATCTGAAAGTTGAAGACCCTGAGAGAGTGAGGGGTAAAATGAGATCACAGTCAAACAGAAAGTAAATTATGGACCCATCCTCCAGATGCTAATCCCATGTTCCCTCCAAAATCATGTTCAGCTCTGGTATTATCCAATTTTGTAATCCTGGTTCTGTCATTCATTAGCTATGACCTTGGTTAAGAGGTTTAAGCTTTTCCAAGCCTCTTATTTCCTTATCTGCAAAGGAAGGATACTATGAACCAAACAAGGATGTTGTGAGAGACAAATGAGATAATAGAAGCTGAGGTGGACAGGATTGTGCAAAGCCTGTAGTCCAATCCATACCTACACACCACCCCTTATGGCATTCACAAGAGATCAACAAGTTAGAAGCAAGCCACTACATCTCAAAGCAAACAATTCCTTTCCAGGATTGTTATACCTTACAACCATTCATACATTCTTATTTTTCCCATTGAAAAAGCCTTTATGTTGGTTCTCACAAAGATTATTCCCTCTCCCATTCCCATATCTTTTTACGTCTCCCTTTTTTGTATTCTCTGCCCCTAGCACAGTGCCTGCCATGTAATAAATACTTGATAAAGTTTTAGTTGATTAAAACTGCTGTGTGCTCTACATTTTCTGTATGAAGTCAAACTCTTTTTTGTATTTCCTACCTATGACTCCTAGTTGGTGGTATTGAGACAAGTAGAACATAGACAAACACACTTCCAAGTGATATATAGATGTTCCTTCCTAATGACATCAACAATTCCTTCAACTGATCTCTTACATTATGATTGTAAGGTCCTTTACCTCTTTCATTGTCTTCCTCAGGTTTCTGTCCAATTTAACATTGTCTTTCCTCAAAAATATTCTCTGGTGCATAGACTTGAACACAATATTCCAAATACAGTCTGACCAGCAAAGAGCACAGAGGATTTTGATGAGCTCATCTGTTCCTATGGGTTCAAGTATCATCCATCTTCATATAGATACTCCCATTCTATATATGGAGCCCTAATCTCTCTCCTGAATTCCTATCCCGCATTACCATAAGCAGATGATGGAAATAAAAATGCTTTGGCAAGTATTACACGCTATACATATACAAGGTATTATTATTATCCAAGTGTATAGACATGAAGACAAGTGATCAAGATTTTGGCCCAAGCCCACAACAGGCTTACAAGTAGCAGCTGACCCAAGCATTTCCTTTCCCAGTAGTGCTTACGACTTCCTTCCAGGCTTGTGGCTACTACATGCAGAAACCATGGCAAGGTCTATGAAAGGAAGGAAGAAGGACCTTGTTAATTAGCTTTCTCTTTTGGATGACGCCACTACAATCCTGATTCATTTCCATGAATTGAAGAATAAAAAAAAATATTAAAAAGAAATAAATGGTTGGAGTTTGTGCCAAGAGCCCAATGAGAAAGGCCCCATATGATCACATATTAGGACAAAACTGGAATTAAAGAAAACAAAAGGAACTTGACTATCCAATCTGACCTTTATTATCATCTACCTTTGTGAATGAAGTCATAATCCAAAATGGAAATGAAGAGGGGGAAATGATTGATTCCTATAGCTGGTTCCCAGTAGTTTTTGTTACATATGAGAAAAAAGAATGTTGGTGCTATACATATATGAGTTATTAGTTTAATACCTTTGCATTACTTATTAAGCATGTGCCTTTGGACAAGTAAATTCTCTAAGTCTCAGTTCCCTTATTTGCAAGATGAGTATAAACATACATGAACTCCCTATTGGGGACTCTAAAAATAATAACTAACTTTTATGTAGTCCTGTAAGGTTAATAAAATATTTTATATATGTTATCTTATTTGACTCTCAACACTATAATATAGATGCTATTTTTTGGTCCATTCTAGAGACATGGAGACTGAGATTTAGACGGGTTAAAAAAATAAGTCATATTATTGCTAAATATTTAAATCATGAGTTGAATACAAGAAGCCTTCCTTGATCTTCCTTGTGGATGAAGTCATCAGTTTAATTGGTTATGGAAAAAGAGAAATGGCTAAAAGAATTTTCCTTTTTTTGAATGTTGTAAAGCACTTTGTATGTCTCATGTACATATGACAATTTTAGAGCAACTCTGCCTCACTTAAATCCAATTCACACACATTACTTCCAGAAAAAGAAATATAATGTCATATGATTATCTTTTTAGGAGAGGAAAAAGATTTTTATACATTAAACAAATGGAAGAAATTAATAAGAACAAAATGACAGTTAGTTATATGAAGTTAAAATGAATTTCCAAATAAAAAGTATTCTTTTTTAAATTAAAAGAAAAGAGCCAAATTGAAGAAAATAATTTAAGCAAATATGTCTGATGAAGTTCTTCCATTCAGATTGTATAAGGGATGGAGAGATGCATTATTATAAAATAAACAGTGCACATTTCTCAATGGAGCAACTTTCAAAGGACATGAAGGAAGAACTACAAACTATAATCACATGAAAAGATCATAAAATTTAATAAATAGAAAAATGCAAATCAAGGTAAACAATATCCCATCTTGTTAATTCCTCCTACCCCCTTTTTTCTGAAAACAAAAAAAGGATACTCTGATCCATGATTTTCTTCAGGATAGAAATTGCCCAGAGTTGAAATTTCCTTCACTGAAGGTTTCTGTACTTTATTGTTATAGAGAGTTGTCTCTGGCATTGAGAGAATAAATGATTTGCTTATAGTCATACAGGTGGTATGTGTTAAAAGAAGGACTTGAAGAATAGATGTATTATAGATAGATGGATGGATGGATAGGTGATAGGATTGAATGATGGGAGATAGACAATAGATAAATAGGTAGATAGATATAAACATAGGCATAGAAATTTTTATGGCTGATATATTGGGAATAAGAAAAATGGGAAGCTATACCCGTGAGAAAAAATTAAATGATGGCTGAATAAATTATGCTATATTAGGACAATGCAATTATTACTTGATATAAATTATGATATATTAATGCAGTGTTCAGCTTAAATGTCACTATCTGAGGGGGAACTTTCTTAATCCTTCTAATTCCTACTATCTTTCCCTCTAAGGTTACCTTATTTCTGCTCTGTATGTATCTTGTATATACCTCAATGATCTCTTCCTCATTTGAATGGAAACTATATCTGTGTCTTCAACACTTGACACATTGCTTAACCTTTCCACAAATAATAATATAATTATAGGGGTAGCTAGGTGGCGCAATGGATAGAGCACCAGCCCTGAAGTTAGGAGGACCTGAGTTCAAATATGGTCTCAGGCACTTAACATTTCCTAACTGTGTGACCCTGGGCAAGTCACTTAACCCCAATTGCCTCAGGAAAAAAAATAGATAGATAATTATAGCTAGCTCATATAGGACTTTGAGATTTGCAAAGCACTTAACAAAATCTTCATTTTATCCAAGGAGGTGGGTGCTATTATTCTTCCCATTTTACGATGAAAAAACAAGGTAGCAGAGGTTAGACTTGTCTAGCGACACACAACTATATAAGTGTCTAAACCCTAATTTAAACTCAGTTCTTTTTGGTTTGTATTGTATTGTATTGTATTGTATTGTATTGTATTGTATTGTATTGTATTGTATTGTATTGTATTGTATTGTAACCCCTGATCCACCAATATGCTGATCAGTTGGTTAATTGATTATCTATGAGAGAGAAGTCTGCTTTCAGAAGTTTTTTTCAAACCCTAAGGCCAGAGTGACTGTATAGGTCACTATATGTATTAACTCACTAATGAATGGATAAAAGAATAGATAGCATTTTTAACCCTTACTACATGCCAAATACTATATAAATACTGAAAATGCAAAAAAGGAGACATTCCCTATCCTCTAGGAGCTTATATTAAAATGGAGGAGGCAACACATTTAAGGATATGTTGGCTAAGAAAGAACATTTTTGTCTGGGAAGCAATAGAGATGGTGAGTAGAGCCATGAGTACAATTTTTTAAAGTGTCTGAGAAAGGAGTTAAACCCAGATTTCTGATTCCAAATTCAAATTTCTTTTTGACTATGTTATTAAGTAATTTCATATAGTATCTTCTTAAAACCTTTATAATTTTTTGTAATTTAGTATTGACCATTTTAGTTCTAAACAAAGATCTGGCTACCTGCAAAAAACCATTTACAAAATAGTTATCTATCATTTACTATATTTTAAGACAAGGTCAACCTTATTTTTATGATGGTAATTCATACTTGCATGTTCACTATTCTTGAAAAAATATTCAGGATATATAGGTATAAAGCCTTGAATTATTCATTAATACTTTGAATGTTTTCATTTTTTGAATTCTTACTTGTTTCCATCTTTGCTTTGAATACACTAAACATGAACATAAATGCTAGCTTGGCTTGGAAGCATCAAGTTCTTTGTAATTTTTTAGAATTTCTTCATCCTTTGCAATAGATCCATGAAGCACAAATTTTTAAAGCTGCAAGAGACTTCAACAGTTACCTAGTTCCACATAAATCCACAAGGAATCTAAACTATAACACACCTCATATATGATCATCCTTTCTCTGTTGTTCTTTGTCCTTTTTTTAAATTAAAGCTTTTTATTAACAAAACATACACATGGGTAATTTTTCAACACTGGCCCTTTCAAAGTTTTTTGTTACAAATTTTTCCCTCTTTCCCCCCACACCGTCCCCTGGATGGCAGGAAGTCTAATATATGTTAATTATGTTAAAATACTTGACAAATTGAATATATGTATACATATTTATACAATTATCTTGCCGTACAAGAAAAATCAGATCTACAAGAAAAAAACAAACAAACCTGAGAAGGAAAACAAAATGCAAGCAAACATCAATAGAGAGCATGAAAATGCTATGTTGTGGTCCACACTCAGATCCCACAGGCCTCTCCCTGGCTGTAGATGGCTTTCTTCATCACTGCACAAATGGAACTGGTTTGAAACATCTCATTGTTGAAGAGAGCCATGTCCATCAGAATTGATCATCATATAGTCTTGCTGTTGCCATGTATATTGATCTCCTGGTTCTGCTCATTTCACTTAGCATCAGTTTCCTTCAGAGTCATTTTGGAACAAATTATTCTCATCCATCCATTGTGCTAGAGAAGTCTTCACTTACTTGGGACAGATGTTCCCCTCGCACACTAGGGTTTTATTCTCTGCTATAATAACTTTCAAATAGAGGGACTTTCCATTCCATTTTTGGATAACTCTAATTATTAATAATTTTTTTCACTGACATCAAGCCAAATTTTATTTCTTTGCAACTCTCAAGCATATCTATTAGACTGGCAATCTGGGCCACACGGAGGACAAATCCCTCTTCTGTATAACAACTTTTCAAATTTTATTTGAAAAAAGCTAACATGTTCCCAATTGATTCTTCTATTTTCATTTTTCTTCAGTTCTTTTATAAAATGCCTTAACGCCTTTTACCATCCTCATTGTCCTCTTCTATACAGTCTCCAGATCATCTGTCCTTCTAAAATTGTGGTGCTCAGAACTGAACTCAGTACTCTAGATAAGGGCTAAGTAGGGAAGAGTATAATTGAACTATAAGCTTCTTATTCCTAAAAGATATGTCGGCCCTTAATGCAACTCAAGATCAAATATATTGAATTTAGTTAACGTTCCTTGAAACTGGTACTTACCTCAATTTAAATATAATGAAGAATTGTGATCCTAAAGAATAAGTGATGAAATAAATTTCTCCTTTGATAGAGAGATGGAACTCTAGGTACAGAAAATGAAACATGCTTTCAAACATGTTTGCTATGGATGGATAGTTTTTGTTTAATTATGCATGTGTGTGTGTTGTTATTATTCTTATCAGAGATAAGAGTGGAGGATATTAGAGGATAAGGGGGAGAATGGGAAATGGCTCTTGCATTTTTTAAAAAGCCATAAATTTTTTAATAGGAAAAAAGACTAATGACTAACTGAACATGAATAGTGTATTAAAATAGTTGAAAGCTTGTCATGAGAAAGAATAGTCAGATTTATTCTGTGAATTTCCAGGGACCAGAACTAGTGCCAGGGAAAAAAAAGTCCAAGTCGTAATATCATGGTATATAACACTGGAAGAGACCCTCAAGATCATGTGCAAAATACCTTCTTTTATAGATGGCAAACGGAGACATACAAAGATAAGGCAATTTGAGAGGCTCACACAGCTAGAAAGTAGGAAAAAATATGCACACACACACACACAAACACACACACATATACATATATATGTAAAATAGCCCAAATAAGAATTCTCTATATAAGACTGATTATTATTGAGAACTTCAGATAAGGAAATTCCCTTTAGTAAAGCAGGATAGGACCTTCTTTGTAACTTATTGTCTTAGACAGTTTGCCTCACTAAGAGATTAAATAATTTGTCCAGAGTCACACAGCCAATACACAACAGAGTGAGAACTTAAACATGGTTCTATGAGACCCTCAAGCCATCTCTCTTTCTAGTTTGCTATAGTTCATATTGAGGAAGAACTCAACAATTGAAAACTTCCTGACATTTGGTGTTATTCAGAAATGGAATGGACTCTTATGAGCTTTACTATTCTAGCATAGAGGGGATGATCATTCTCCCCATGGAAAGGGAGCCCTAAGATTTGATAAGCACCAGAAAGATGAATATATAGTCTATAAGTAGCCTCTTATGTGTGTGCTTCGTGTTCTTAGCTATAGGCTGTGCACTGCAGTGGCATCCATTTACATTCACATTTGCTTTATCATTGTAAAGCCATTGGGACAATGGATCCTTCTGCTGACATCCACAAAATGCAAATAGAGAGATGCAGGATTGCTTCAGCTGTTGCCTCCTAAGGCTTCAAGGAGCAGATCAATAAAAAGCCTTGGTTAAAACTCTGGCTTCTGAGAGGATGTATCTGAATACACACCTGAATGAGAAAAGGAAAATATAAAAATAAACAGAAGGTTAAATTGCTCCAGAATTCTGTGAGGTTGAGAGAGGATTTGACAGAAAAATTAAAGAATATAAAACTGGGGCTCTCTGTATTCCCTCTAGTAGCAGAAAAATATATATATATATTAAAGGTTTGCACTTTTTTTCAGCCTACAGCTAAAATAGCCCTTCTCAGAATACTGCTCACGTGGGATATGTAAGAAATAAAAATTTTTATCAGTGGGTTTATAAAAAGTCGGTCTCCACTCCTGAATACTCAGAATTGTGTTGGGTGGGAGGGAGCATCATGGGAAGGCTGGGGCTTGGGAAATGCACTGTCATCTTCATTTTCCTTACACAGATGCTTTGGAGGTGGGGAAGCTCCTGGTATGCTATTTTTTTTCTGCTAAACTATCAATATGCTTTCAAAGCACAATCTTGCATGTTATTCAGCAGCCTGAAGCCCTGTAAGTACGCCCAAAGACTGAAAGCATGAAGAGAATAATAAGTGGGAAGCTGGCTCATTCACAGATTCTGCCTCGGAGAAAAGCAGACTGGATGGAGCTGCCTACATGATGTTAGGAGTAGAGGAGTGGATGGCATGGAGGGACAGACCTCTGACCCCTACTTAAAGCAAGACATACTGCCTTAAAGAGGAGTACCTTTTCTGAAATTCAAACAAAGAAATATGGTAGTTTCTTTATATAGCCTATAAAGAAGAATATAATATGAGGCATAAAATGATGGACTTAGCCCTCAGAAGAAGTGGTTAGTATATCAGGGAAAGAGTACTGGATCTATATAGAATCAGAATATCAGGTTTAAAATCTCAACTCTTCCTCTGACTGTCACTTATGTGATTTGGGGCAAGTCAGTTCTATATGGATCTCAGTTTCCTCATCTGTTAAATAAGAGCATTAGAGTAGATGGCCAAAAAGATTCTATGCCTCTCAATCTATGATGCTATGCCCCTACAAGTTCCCTGGTCCTCTAAGATCCAGGATTTTATTATATAATCTGGGTTCAAAATCTTTTTGCATTTATTAGCTGAGTGACCTAAAATTCCTGAAACTATTTCTTTATCTACAAAAGGGGATGATAATAACAGTATGTACTGAGATTCAAATCAGACAATATTTATAAAGTACTTTGCAAAATTTACAGTACTAAATAAATGTTCTTTGTTATTAGGATCTTCAGCGGTCTTCTTTGTTTTGAGTCCTTCCACAAATACAAATTATAATCAACTCCACTTCTCCCATCCAGAGGGACTTTTGCCCACACTTTTCCAAAAATCTACTGTAGAGCCTCTACTCAAAACTTCAGAGGACCTTCTTGGGGCATATTACTATGTCCCAAATATCATGGTAATGTTCCATCTTTCTGTCATTTATCTTTCTTTTTTTAGCTCATACATGTTGAATATCATGCTACATCTCTTCTATAAATCTTAATCAATAATATGCTCTATCCTAATCTTACCCACCATACATCTTTATATTATCAAGGGTAACCCTGTAAAACAGATATTGTTCCCCTCATTTACCAGTGAAATTGAGGGTCAGGGAAACTAATTAACTTTCATCTTGAGTGACTCTCAGGTCATCCAAACTGCTAGAAGTGATGAAATAGAGAATTATTCTCAGGTCCATTGACTAATACCTACCATAATTTCCAATAATGATAGTAAATATTGATGGGAACAAAGAAAATTTGGTGGATCAAATAGTTTTGTTTTGTTAATGTTAACAACAATGAAAATGAAAAGGATATAAAATTGAAACTGCTCTCTCTTTAATAATAATATTCAAAAAGCTCAGTCCAGGAGTAGGGAGAAAGGAAAGGGAACAAGTATCCATTAAACATCTACTATGTATCAGGCACTACATTAAGTGCTTGACAAATAAAATCTATTTTGAGTTCCACAATAATACTGGATGTTAAATGCTATTATTATTCTTACTTTACAATTGAGAAAACTGAGGCAGATATATGACATGGCTAGAATCACACAATCAGTAAATCTCAGAGGCTGAATTTGAATTTAGGTTTTCCTCACTCTAAGCTATGGTACAACTTGGAAGAGATAGCAAAATACCCCTCTCTAGTTATTTGCATGTTACTTCAGTGCAAAATACAATTCCAACTATTAGACTAAGTAAATGTCTTAGTAAGTTATTACAAGAGATTGTTAAGTGGATGGGATGGGCCTGTTCAGAAATAAAGGTGATATAGAAACAAAAGACTTCACTTTTTTAAAAAGATTTGCTAGAAGGCCTTATATGCATTTGAGTAAGAGAAAGAGAATAAATGGGCACACAGAGTGAAATTTTAGGATATAAAGTCTAGTAGGTATGTGCTATATTGATCATTTTTTAGATTCAGTTACTTGATAGGCCTTTTGGTCAACAAGAATTTATTAAACCATTAGAATGATTCAGATAGAGTACTAGTCTGTGAGTCAAGAAGTCCTGAGTTTGAATGCTACCACATTGTGTGACCTTGACTAAAACAAATAAATGAATGAAGCAAACAAATAAATATATGGATGAATGAATAAAAATTGTCTGCCTCCATATCTCATGGGTAAAATATGTCATAATATCATCTACTCTGAACAGGCTTGTTGTAAAAATCAGATAGATAATATTTGTAAGGCACTTTATAAACTTTAAAACAATATATAAATGCTAGATATTATTATGTGCCAGGGGCAGCTAGATGATGCAGTATATAGAGCTCAAAGTCCAGAGTCAGAAAAATCTTAGTTCAAATCCAGCCTCACATACATTTTAGCAATATGATCTTTATTGTTGCAGTTTCTTCTACTATAAAATGATCTGGAAAAGAAAATGAAAAAAACCATTCCAGTCTGTCAAGAAAACCCCAGATGGGATCACTGAGCCAGAAAAATTAAAATAGTTGAACAATAATAACAGTTATTATATGCTAGGCAATAAATTAAGTACCAAGGATACAAAGGCCATTGCTTTCTAAGACCTCACATTCTAATGGGGAAGCAACATACAAATAGTTTTGAATATATATAGTACATAAAGAATAAACAAAAGGTTATTTCAAAGAGGAAACCCTGGGTTATGAGGGAGAAGAAACTGGCAAAGACCTATAGAAGGTGGAATTTGAACTCAGTCTTAAAGGAAGGTGGGGATACTAGGAGATGCAGGTAAAGCAGAAAACATTCCAAAGATAGAAAAGTGTGCGTCTTAAAAGGTTTTGGACAGGGTATATGGGTCTATACCACATTCATGACATTAGTCAACTCTATCTCCTATTGAGCTCTACTATGCTATGAGCAAAAGAGTACTTCCCAAGCAATTATAATTGCCAATTATAAAGAATTGTAATCAACAGTCATTAGGCAAATGTCTGCTTTATTACTGTCCTCCCTATAGCAACGGATTTTATCACCAATTTAGTAAATACTTGTAATTGATTACTACAAAAGAATTCTGATTTTTCATGTAGAATGGAACCTGTTATTGAATATTATGCCACTGGTGTGAAAACTTTTGCAGTTTTAGCAAATTGTAAAAGCCTTAAGCTTAGCCCCAGGGATATACTGTGCTTGCCTATCTGTGGACAAACCCAGATGACTACATAGATTCTGGTCACCTAGTGATGACCATAGCAACATATGAAACAGACAAAAATAGAAAATGATTCTCAGTCTCATAATATTAAAACATAACAATGAGTAGGTAGAGCTAAGAATCACTTTATTTGTTAATACTCTTCAGGTGTACTCTTAGTCCAAGGTCTAATAACTTGATATATTACTAGGAAAACTGAATCATACATAATCTGACATTTCCAAAGTAAATTTATTTCATTTTATTTATTTTTAATACACATTTCTTTATGAAGCATGTTGAGAGAGAAAAAATTAGAACAAAAGGGAAAAACCAGAAGAGAGGGGAAAAAAAAAACAAAAAGAAAAAGGAGGGAACATAGCATAATGGTATACATTCAATCCCACAGCCCTTCTTCTGGATACAGATGATATTTTCTATTCAAAGTTTATTGGGATTGTCCTGGATCACTGAACCATTGAGAAGAACCAAGTTTTTCACAGTTGATCATCGCACATTCTTGATGTTACTGTTTATAATGTATTCTTGGATCTGCTTATTTTGCTCAGCATCAGTGCATGTAAGTCCTTTCAGGCCTTTCTAAAATCACCTTGTTCATCATTTTTTTTATAGAGCAATACTATTCTATTACCTTCACATACAACAATTTATTCAGCCATTCCCCAATTCCCAAATAAATTAAATCAGAAAACAAAGAAATTTCAGCTAAATTCTAAAGTAAGTCGGAGGAAAATAGAGATCTTTTTTTTATTAATTATCTGTTAGATATTACTAATGACTTGCCTGGAAGAAGTGTCATAAAATATTATCAAGGACATATTTTGAAAATCATTTAAGCCTGCTTAGAATGAGGCATGGGTATTGAAAAACAAACTTGAGAAGAAGATACAGTTGCCGCTCTCATGAAGTTTATTTCTTAAGAACACAATGGAGTACAGCTTTGAATCTAGTCAAAAAATCTGAATTCAAATATGACCTTTGTGGCTTTGGCCAAGTTACTTTATCTTGATGACCACTAAGTTTCCTTAACTTTAAAAGAAAGAGGTTAGAAAAATGATATCTAGCATTCTTTCTAGTTCAGTCTATGATCTCTAAATTTAATATATGCACAGCACAGAGGTCTAACAATAGAAGAATGAGAAAGGAAGAAGACTTTAGTCTTAGTCTTACAATTAAGTGAAAGGAGTTTGAGCTAGTACGAAGACCTACTAAATATGTGACTTTGGTTGACTCACGTAAGTTTTCCAAGTTTTAATTTTCTTATTTGTAAAAAAAGGTAAAGAATCCCCTCTCTAATTCTAATTGTTGGAAAGAAAAGTGATCTGTAATGTTTGTCCATCAAAACATGTAACAACAGAGTTACAAAAATACCTTTGCATTTTCTGTGCTGTACTAGTGAGTGGCAGCATTGTGCAATATAAAAATTATTGGAGCAGATCTTGGAATCTCAACTCTGGCATCAACATTGTCCCTTTACTCATCAAAGCCTCCATTTCTTCCTTTGTAAAATGAATGAGGGCAGTTGGACTAGCTACTGTTTAAATAAATAATTTTCTTCCACCTCTAAAAAATCTATGATTTGGAGTTATTACTTTGTTGTTGGTGAAGAAAATGGTTTAGCATACAGGGTTAAATGGAATGGGAGCTCTGGGTATTGCAAATGGTATTTTAAATTATTTCTTCATGTTAAAAGTAATTAAGACAAGGGAGGTCATATGTACCATTCTAGTTATCATTATATAATGATTAAGTAAGCTTTTAAGAATACAAGGAAATTTATAAGAGAAACATGGCGAATTTATCTCCTATTGCTTGCAATAACCTTTGTGGTCAGAATGATTTATTTCATTTTTATAGGCAAGCTTCTTCTTTAAGAAAACAGTGTCACATACAGCATTGGACTTATAGAAGGCACTCAGCAAATACAATACAATGCTTTGGAAAGAGCATTTTGGAATTAAAACATTTGAAATTTTTAAAATTTTAGTTTTTGTTTTAGGCCTATCTGTAACTAATGGGCAAGCTATTTAACCACTAAGTTTCTTTAACTGTAAAATGGTGATAATTATGCTATCTATGCATCACAGGATTTCTAAGAGACTCATGAAATGAGTCTATGCAAAGCTGAAATAGATTTTAGAGATTATCTCATCCAATCTCCTCATTTTACAGATGAAGAAACTGATGCCTCCAGAAGTTACTACATTTGTCAATCATTCAAGATCACACAAAATACTTGTAAACTAAGTCCCAAATCCCATTAGTTGGATAGTCTGTCCTTACTGGTAGAGATCAATGCCTTGAAAATGCTTAAGGAATGAGATGGGGAGGAAAAAATAGAAGAGAGGGATGGAAAAAATGAAATCCAGTTCCCTGAGTCTCCTCAGCTTCTTCTGACCCCCAGCATCAAAAGAGAAAACATAGGGAATTCCAACTTTTCTTCAGGGTCATGAAGGAATCAAGATGTTGAAAAGAAGTCAACATATTGAACTTCATTCAATATTCTTGGATTGCTATGCTGTAGACTTCTGGGAATTTCATCTTGGGGTAAGAAGTGGGACTATTATTTTTTGTTGAGCTGAATTACCTCACACCCAATAAGAAAGCTTCTTCAATTTCTATTATCTCATATATATTCTCATAACTATAATTTCTCTGATTTCTGATTTATATTTTTTGCAATTTATTCTTATATTTATTTCTGTTTTACATTGTAGCCATGTTCTACACACAAGGACACACACATATGTATGTGTGTGTTTATATTTGTTTATACATATATATACACACACATATATAAGGCATATATATGTGTGTATATAAATATATAAGTACATGCCCATATTCTATGAACAACAGACTAGATAACTGAATTAGCGTTGAAATAAAAGAAAACTTACAACAAAGTCTGACACATATTTAGTGAAAAGCACAATCACCATTATTGAGTTGCATGTTAATTAGTTATATATCATGAGTCATTCATGCAAATTACTATAATTAGTATGACTTTTACCCATCAAATCTCTGAGGGAAGGGAGGGAAAAACCAAGCTCAGCAGGAAACTGCTCTCTGCACACTCTAAAAACTCTTGTCTTCATAATTGAGAGTGGGTGAGAAAGGAGGGTTGAGTTAGGAAGTAGTCATAAAAATGAAAATGCTCAAGACTTGGATGTTCTGAACTGCTTCAATGGAAAGTGTTTCTTTTTTAAAACGTTAAAAGCCAAGTTAAAGTATATACGCAGTTCCCAGTTGGCTTTATAATGAATTTCAAAGGTCAATTATTTAATAAAGAATAATTTTAGAAGGAAGGAGTGATGAAATGACCAGATTTGAAATTTTATTGGTATAGATATTGACAGTGAGAAAATTTCTTCTGCCACTGCAGATCAACACCTTGTCTGGGACATTGACAAAAGGTAAAATGGCTTGGTTATTGTTTGGTGGTTCTCAATCTTCATGATCCCATTTGGTGTTTTCTTGGCAAAGATATTGAAACAGCTTGTGATTTCCTTCTACTGCTAATTTTACAATTGAGGAGACTGAGGCAAACAGTGTTAAGTGACTTGCCCAGGGTCACATGGCTAGAAAGTATCTAAGGCCAGATTTGAATTAAGGAAGATGAGTCTTCCTGACTCCAGGTCTAGCACTTCTAGTCCCTGCTCCATCTAGCTAATGACTTAGCCAATATTTCTATCCATTAAAGGCAGGACTTAAATACAGGTTTTTCTGTCTCTGATACCAGTTCTTTATGCAGGATAACATGCCTTCTTCTCACTAGAATATTAGTATAGAAAAAATCGAGTGTTACATCATTTCTAGCGTTTCAAGATTAATATGAATTAATTAGAAAACTCAAGGCAGGGACAGTTACAATAGGGGTAACTAGGTGGTATAGCGTGAGCAACTGGGTTGTACAGTAGACAGAGCAGTGGGACCAAAGTCAGGAAGATTCATCTTCGTGGGTTCAAATCTGGCCTCAGACACTTACTAGTGTGTGACCTGGACACAGGAGAATGTAATGGCATACCATGCCAGTATCTTTGCCAAAAAAATCCCAAATAGAGTCACAGAAAATTGGGCATGACTAAACAACAGTAATGACAACAGAAACAGTATATTTGATAATAAGCTAAACTTGTAATCAAGTAGTCCCAAGAGAGTGCAGGAGCCGGTTTAATGAAGATTGGTAAATTTTCAGTGTGAACATTTATACTTCAGAAAATGAGAAGTAATTTTTAGAACTTAAAACACAGAAGAGGAAGTTAGAGGAGCATGGGAGTCAATTGGAAGGCATTAAGAAGTCAGCATAAAGATACTAGTTGCCTCTGGGAAAGGAGATTAAAAACTAGAGGTCTTTAGAATTGGAGGTGAGAAGTGGCCAAAGCAAAGAAAGTGAATATAAAACGTTTGAGAGCTGAAGGGCCCTGAAAAATCATTTCATCATTTTGCATCCAGAGATTGAATGAGTTGAAATACTTAAGGTCACACACAGTTTTTCAGTAATAGATCTGGGCTAGAATCCAAATGTCCCAACTTCTAAGCCAGTGCTTATTCTGTGATACCAAATGATCATTTAGAGGTAGGGACCTGGCTCACAGGTTCCTGGCAAGTGCATGGGACATCTCTAGATTTGAAATGAGAAGATGAGTTCAATTTCAGGTCTTCTATTTACTGTGTGATTTTAGGCCAGGTACTTTTCTTTTCTGGGCTCAGTTATCTCATCTGAAAAAGCAAAGAATTTGGATTAGAGCATCTCTAAAGTTTCTTGCATCCCCTAACCTTCTGTTATTCCATGATTTTAAAGATGTGAATCCTTATGAAGCAGACCTTGATGATACTGGGAATTTGGAGATTTATAAACTTATCTTCCCAAAGGACATCCAATTGTTTTCTGACTCAAAGGATTCCTGAGATGAAATAATTAAAGCCTTTGTTCCACATATATGATTCATCCTGGTCGGTCAGTCCTTTAAAAATGGGTATTTCATAGGACTAAACTTGCCCCATTGGGAGTTATACTCTATCGCCTTCTTAATTTTGACCTGGTTTCTGATTTGCCTCTCATCTTGGCTTTTCAATAGTCCATCAACCTTGTATCTTCCTGTATAAATTAATCTGGCTTCCCAGCAACAACATTCCCACCTAATATGCCCATTACTTGAAGCTATTATTTACTTAAACTCATCCTTCTTTAGAATTTCTTAGTCTTGACCTCTCCTTGCCTTCCTGACCAAACTCTTGCCATTCACCTGTTTTAATCAGCCTTTCACCTGTTCATCTATCCAAGCCTTGCATATCAATTCAGAACATTTTGGGTGAAAAAAAATACTTCATCACTGGTCCACCACAAACTCTGTAGAAGCAATCCCTGCTAGGACATCTCCATAGGTTAACTACAGGCTGGAAAAATAGAAAAGGAGATGGGAAGGGAGAGGACATGATGACTTACAATCATATAGAACTTGAATGTTTGCTGAATAGTGCTTAAGCGTTATTATCTCCATTTAACTGAGTCTCACATGAGTTAAGTGACTAGTCACATAGTTAGGAATGCAATGCAATTAAAATCAGCAACCATTTTCTTGTTATAAACCAAGTATCTATTCCTCTACTGCATGCTAGCAATGCAAATGCAGAAAGGAAATCTCAGAAAGGTGCATTCTTCGGGGAGAGAAATAACATGTATACAGATAATAAGATACAAAGCATCTGCAAATAAGTAAAAATTATTTGATGGGGAAAGAATCACTAACAATTGTGGCAATTAAAAAACATAAAATCTTATTAAAGGAGCATGTACTAAGTTATGAGGGGTGTGACTACAAGACTAGCATTTTTCCAACTATATACCCTTGATCTTCTGAAAGGAAAGAAGTAAAGAAAAGGAGATAGAAAGGGTACAAAGAAAAGGAAATGGAAGTTAAGGGTCATGGAAGATGGAATTAAAATGATGTGTGGTCCAAATAAATAAATACATACATATTTGAGAAAGAGAGAAAGTATCCCCCAGAGAAAACAAAAACTATTATTTTAGATGAATTACAAGGGGATCTAAACCAAGGGTATGCTGGTGAATATTTAACAACTAACTCTCTGAGCAAAGTATATGAAATTAAATTTAATTGCATTATTATAATTTTCTCCATCATTTTAAAGTACAGAAAATAAAAAAAAAATAAAACAATAATCCAAGCCTTTACTTGTAGTGTTTGGCAATTTCCAAAATGTAAATGTTTATATTAAATTTTAACAGTTATCCCAACTCAGTTCAAGCTGTTTTTAGCAAACCTCTATCCTAAGCCATATTGATATTCAAAGTTGTATTATATATATATATATATATATAGTATATATACATATATATGTATGTATGTACTGTATGTATGTATATATAGGGAGAGTAGTGATTTGGGTGTAACTGCATGAATAGGGAGGAAAGCCATTGGCTTCACCACACATCCCTAATCTCTAAAGCTCAAGATTATCTACATGGCCAATGACAACTTCCAAACGTGATGAAAATAGAAATAAACTTTTTCAACCAAGACATATAATAAAAAGACTAGGGTGATTACTGATGTAGAAACAAAGCAGTTCACATTAAAAACTATTTAACTAAATAGTTTATGCTGTCTAGTTGGGTACGGCTGGCTCTTAGACTGACTCTTAGAAGAGATGAAATAAGCCTTGACAAAGGGCTATTTCAAAAACAAACAAAACAAAACAAAAACTTATAGGAAACAGAATAGCAACAAGTGGTACAAAACAAAACAAAAACTTATAGAAAACAGAACAGCAACAAATGGTAACATAGTCAAAAGATGTAACTAACAGTTCACAGTCCAGGAAAGCAACCACCTTAAAACTTAACACAATCTAGATAATGACATTAGCTGACAGTAGATATATAAAGAAAGCATTCCAGTAAGAACTAAAAACCTAAGAGCAAATGAGACTACTGGACAATTCATTTTCTCTCCCTATGTGTTCCTTGGCCAAGGAGAGTCCCTTTCCCAGCAATGCCAAATGGGTTGTTTTTTCAATCTCTTTTTTTTGTTTGTTTTTTGTTTTTTGTTTATTGTTATTTAATTTGACCTTACATTTTAATTAAATTATCTTTTGCTTTGAATTAATGAGTCCCCTGCTTTGATCTAGCAAACGAGAAACATCAGTGGGGGCTTATTATTTTTCCTTTTAAGTAAAGACTGACTCAAAAATGTGCCTTGAATCTAGGTATAAGTTTCAAGGTCCTACATTTTTGAAGGAACACAGAATACATTTACTGCATTTATCTTCATATTATATGGTTGTTCCCAGGACCTAGTTGAGCTCATTAATGCATTTGCATTACAAAGCAGATTGGGAAGCTCACCCTGTTGAAAATCCCCTTTCCCTGAGGATGATTTTGCATTTCATACTTCAGTATTGAGAAAATCATGTTTCTTTCAGAAGATACATCTAATGTACCAAATAATGCTGAGTAGGAATCATTCCCTATGGACTGGTACAGTATATTTGTCTATTCATCAGCTCAATTTCTGAACACTTTGCTAAGGCCTCTTTGCCCCCTGAAAATAATAAATCCACTATTAAAACTAAACACATTATGCTTAGAACACAAAGTCTGCTTTTTACTACTCTCCACCCAGAAATGTAGGTGTAAATGTGAGCCTAGGAATTTCTATATATGTGTGAGTACCTAAAGAGCACGTCTGATGTTGAGGTAGCATCCAAATGGCCTTACATTCTTCAACTATCCAGTGCCTTCTACATAAAATTATCCAACTCATATTATTGCAATAATGCTTTTGGTATATTATTCCTCTACTCAGATATCCTCAATGATTCCCTACTTTCTCTCAAGTAAATTCCAAACACTTTAACCTAATACAATTTGCAAAATGTGGGATAAATTTATTTCTCTGGCATTATGTTCTATTATTCTTCTCCATGGCACTCCTAATGTCTGCAAAAATTTACTACTTTTTACTCCTAGAATATACATTTTTCATGTACATTCTCTCCATATATTTGTACTTTTGCCTATGATACACAAGAAAAAGAGAAAGAAAGAAGAAAAGAAAATGGAGGGAGGAAAAAGGGAGATGGGAAGAGAGGGAGAGAGAAAAAAGAGAAAGAGGAAAAGGAAAGAGGAAGGAAGGATACATTTAATTATACATCAAGCATGGTGCAAAATTTTAGAGATATAAATAGAAAAGCCTAAACAATTCTTGGTTTCAAAATTCTCATATTTTAATCAGGGAAGTAAACATATAAAATAAAGTTCTGCTTCAGAAAAGATGGAAATGCCCTAAAGTCTAAAGGAGCTACAGATGGCAAGACCTAGAGGTTCTTAGAATACATCAGTAAAGAAACTGACAGGATCAGGCATTTGGAGGATATAGAGGTAGAATCCATAGCAAGAAGAGGAGAATCTCAAAATTATTGGCAGGGCAAATGACGTGGTCTGATACTTCCCCATTTCATTGCAAGCAATAAAATGACTCCAATTGCATGCAATCTATGCAAGAAGTCAAGCATTCCTGGTGGATTATAAACATCTTAATGATGAAATAGTAGCTAGGAAAAAAAGGCAAGAAGAGAAGGGGTCCAGTTAATAAGTCAGTATGCATTTATTAAACACCTGACATATGTGTAGAATTGGGGATTCAAATTCAAAGAATAAAATAACCCTTATTCTCAAGAAGCTTAAATTCTAATGATTATACTGCTTATTTCACAACCTGGGTAACTTCCTATTGAAGCAAAATATTAATGCAGTAAAAAGTAAATCTGAGATCAGTCACAGGGATTGGGCACCTATATGAGTGGATAAAGAATCCATATGAATAAAATTAGACAAGAATAAATAGGACAATAGATACAAAGTGGAAGATAGGAATTAAAAGATACTGAGAAGCAAAGTAATAACAGGAGTGGAGTCACAGGAGGCTTTATCCCAGAATGTTGATATTTATATGGTACACTTCTTTCCCAAGGAGGCAAAATAACTCTCCTTAATGGTTTAGAAACATGGATCCCATCATTTAAGTTTGTAGCATTCTACTGTATGGATCACAAAAACCCCATCCCAAAGTCTTATCACCATGATCCCCTCCTGTTAAAGAACCATTTCTCATGAGTTCACAGCAGAATGGGCTAGGCAAATATACCCAAAGTTACACTGCCTCCCCATTCCTTAAGTGAAGAAGAATTATGTTTCTAAAGCAGAGCTCATCAGTTTGGCAGCAAGAGTGAGACTCATTGAACATTGAAGTTCTTTAGGAATTAATTTTTTTGGTAGAATTGTAGACCAAAAATCATATGCCCCTGTTAAGTCCTTTTAGAGCCATTGATCTGCTTGAACAGGGATGTGAATGGAAAGATAAATTATAGAGTGCCAATTCTGGACTTGGAGTCTGAAGGGCTGATTGAGAATTCCAGATCTCAAAAATTCTATTCTTATTTTATTGATAGTTTGGGAACCTCAATATTGATTCTTGAGCTAGAAAGGACTTTAGAGATGATCACATCCAATTTTCCTATAACAAATATAGAAATTCAATCCAAGAGAGATTACTTGACTTGTTCAAGATTATAGAGGTAATATTTAACATACATGGGATTCCAAAGTAGGTGTTCGGATACCAAATCCTTTTCTTGTTATTCTATACCATGCTCCAGATATATATATGTATATATGTATATGTGTATATATGTATATGTGTATATATACATATATGTGTATGTATATACATGTGTGTGTGTGTGCTCATCAGGCTTAAGAGAATTGTTGTGAGGATGGGGGAGTAGGAGTCAGTGATTTCTAAGGTCCCTTATAATTCCAAATCTATGATAGCAAATTGGAAAAAGGATAGTAAAAATTCTCTTATTCATGCTAATTAGGAGAAAGTCTCATTGAATTAATGAAAAGTTTGATTGAAAGGATATCTAAATGTGTGCATCTGTGTTCTTTCCCAGCATATTCAATAATTCAAACTAGGTTAACAAAATGCTTCCCAGTGGAAGTGATTAATAGAGACACTAGTTTTAGTGAATCATTGATAGAAATAATTTGCAATTAACAGCTATTGCATATAAATGGAGCTTCTTCAGTCAGGCTACTTAGAAACAGTTTTGTTTCCTCTAAGTATGTTAAATACTCACCTGGAATTACATTTACCCTCTTAACTTATAAACCAACCATACTTCATAAACCTTTTAGGCAGGAATCCTGTCTTGTTCTCTTTGTTCCTTCCTATGGCCAAATATTCCTATCTTTATAGATATTATAATACACTCTATATAAAAAAATGTTTTTTTTTCCTATTGGTCATCTTGGAATCTTTAAACAACTCCCCTACAAAGGCACAATCCATGATTAAATAATCTGTGAACATAAGAATGTTGAATACAGGCAGAATATCTGTACTATATACAGATAGCAAGGTACAGATGAGGGAAGGGAGTGGTTTTATCAATGGATACCAAGTCAGAACAAGAAAGGAGTATTTATGGGTGAGAGAAATCTAATCTGGGAATAGTTTGGAAACACTCCAGGTGTACGAAAGGAGACCAATGAGTATAAATCTTTTCAGAAAGCACAAAACTTACAAGAAGGGACTCAGATGATAGTCTAGGACAATAGATAAAAGGAAAACAGTATGATACAGTGCAGAGTCCAACTATTGAAAAGCAGCTGATGGTTTCAGGCAAAAGCAAACGTTGAAATGAAATGATTCAAGACTATTTTAATAGACTTGTGATGGAAAGAGCCATCCATGTCCAGAGAGAGAACTATGGAGAATGAATATGAATCAAAACACAGTATTTTTCATCTTTTTTGTGTTGTTCTTGTTTGTTTGCTTTTTTTTCCTTTATCATGTTTTTTCCCCTTTTGATCTGATTTTTTCTAGCTCAGCATGATGAATATGGAAATATGTTTAGAAGAATTGCACATGTTTAACTTACAGTGCATTGCTTGCTGTCTAGGGGTGGGGAAGGAGGGAGAAAAATTGGAACACAGAGTTTTGCAAAGGTGAATGTTGAAAATTATCTTTACATGTATTTGCAAAAATAAAAAACTATATTAAAAATTAAAGTGTTCGCTTTTCCATTTAGGAAAAAAAAAAGCACAAGTTAAAATGAGGGTAGGGAAGATGGCGGAGATCAGACAGGAGTTTCTGTAACCTCCTCTAATCTTCCCTCAAACCAACAACATATAAAGCCTCTAAATTGATTTTGAAGCAAAAAAATCCACAATATCTGGAGGACAACACATTTCTAGAAGAAGATACTCTGGAAGAACTTCAAAACAGGTCTGTTTTAATTGGGCAGGGGGGTGGTCTGCTGAACCCAGACTGCAGCACAGGGAGACCAGGGCAGGGAGCTGGAGCAGGGAGCTGGAACAGGAGTCGTCATAGGAGTCGGAACAGAAGTGGGAGTGTTGTGCTTTTCACACACCTGGGAGTCTTCTGCAGGCCCCTTGGGCCAATCTGTCCTGATTGTGGGCAGGTGGTTTGGAGGGTCTGCCTTTTGTGGGGGGTAGATTGTGAACCACTGAACCCCTGATGAGCATCAGACCTAGCTGCCATTACACAGCACCCTAGGGTGATCAATTAATCAGCAGGACTGATCAGAACCTGAAATAATTCAATCAGCAGAACTGCCCAGTACCTGAAATAACTCAATCAGCAGAACTGCCCCAGGGCAAATTAAAGCAGCTGTCCCACCTTTGTCTTAAACAGACCTCACACCTTTAAAAAAATGAATAAAAAACCAAAAAGAGCCCTCACCATAGACAACTTTTATGGAGAGAGGGAAGAACAGACCTCAAATCCTGAGGCCCCTAAAGGTAAAGCAACTCCAGAAAAAGCCCCAAAGAGAGACATAAACTGGTCTCCATGTCACAAGGCTTTCTTTGAAGATTGCATAAAGAATCTTAAAAGACAGAAGAAATAAGGGGAAACGAAATGAGATCAGTGCAAAATAAAATAGAAAAAATGGAAAAAATAGAAAAAGAATGCAATGAACAAAAGAAATATAATTGGTCAATTGCAAAAGGAACTAAAAACAGTAACTGAAGAAAATAAGACATTAAAATTAGAATCGAACAAATGGAAATGAATGACTCATCAAGACTTCAAGAATCAGTCAAACAAAAACAAAAAAATGAAAAGACAGAGAAAAACATGAAATATCTCCTAGAAAAAACAACTGACCTGGAAAATAGATCTAGGAGAGACAATCTAAGGATTATAGGGCTTCCTGAAAGCCATGATGAAAAAAAGAACCTAGACACTATCTTCCAGGAAATCATAAAAGAAAACTGTCCTGATATTTTAGACCCAGAAGACAAAATACTTATTGAAACAATCCACTGATCACCTCCTGAAAGAAACCCAAAAATTAAGTCCCCCAGAAATATCGTGGCTAAATTCCAGAACTATCATACCAAGGAAAACATATTACGAGAAGCCAAAAAGAAACAATTTAAATATCGAGGAGCCACAATTAGGATCACACAGGACCTAGCAACTTCTACTTTGAAGGATCAAAGGGCCTGGAATCAGATATTCCAAAGGGCAAAGGAACTTTGATTAGAGCCAATAATAAGTTACCCAGCTAGAATGAGCATTATCTTCCAGGGCAGAAGATAGTCATTCAATGATATAGGAGGATTTCACCTATTTCTACTGAAAAGACCAGAACTGAACAAAAAATTTGATCTACAAACACAGAACACAAGAGAAACATAAAAAGGTAACAAGAAAAAAAACTCTTGAGAACTATATTTGTTATAGATACTTATAGAATGATGTTGATTTTATGAATCTATTAGGATTATTATGATATGATTATTGTGATTTTATGATTATTATGATATGATTATTGTGATTTTATGATTATTATGATATGGTAAACTGAAAAAGAAATTAGAGGTAGAAAAGGGATAACACTGGAAGAAGAGGAAAAGGAGGTAAAATAAGGGAAATTACATCACATGTAGAGGCAAAGAAAATCTATAATGATTGAGGGGAAAAAGGGGAGGGAAATGAGAATTGGGTTAATCTCCATCTCATCAGATTTGGCTCTGAGGGAATAATAGACATACTTATAAGAAAACAGGAGGGAAAGGGGGGAAAAAGGGGGTGGGTGGGACTCTAAAGGGGAAGGATTGTTTGAGGGAAGTGGTTATCAAAAGCAAAATAGTAGGGAGGAGGGAAAGGGGACAAGAAAGAGAAAAGCATAAGCTAGGGTAAATAAGATGGCAGGAAATACAGAATTAGTTATTTTAACTGTGAATGTGAATGGAATGAACTCTCCCATAAAGTAGAAGTGAATAGCAAACTGGATTAAAAACAAAAATCCAACAATATGTTGTATACAAGAAACACATCTAAAACATAGAAATACATACAGGGTGAAGGTAAAAGGCTAGAGCAGAATCTATTAGGCTTCAGGTGAACAAAAAAAAGCAGGGGTAGCAATCCTGATCTCAGACCAAGTAAAAGCAAAGATAGACCTAATTAAAAGAGACAAAGAAGGAAATTATATCTTCATAAAGGGTGCCATAGACAAAATATCAATACTAAACATATATGCACCGAGTGATATAGCATGGAAATTCCTAGAGGAAAAGTTCAGAGAGATGCAAGAAGAAATAGACAGCAAAACTATAATAATGGGGGATCTCAACCTCCCTCTCTCAGAACTAGATAAATCAAACCACAAAATAAATAAGAAAGAAGTTAAGGAGGTAAACAAAATGTTAGAAAAGTTAGGTATGATAGATCTTTGGAGGAAATTAAATGGAGACAGAAAGGAGTTTAATTTTTTCTCAGCAGTCCATGGAACTTATACAAAAATTGACCATGTGTTAGGACACAAAACCCTCAAAATCAAATGCAGGAAGGCAGAAATAATAAATGTATTTTTTTCAGATCATGGCAGAATAAAAATCACATGCAATATAAGGCCAGAAGAAAATAGACCAAAATGCAATTGGAAACTAAATAATTTTATCCTAAAGAATGAATGGGTGAAACAGCAAATTACAGACACAATTACTAATTTCATCCAAGAGAATGACAATAATGAGACAACATACCAAAATTTGTGGGATACAGCCAAAGCGGTAATAAGGGGAAATTTTATATCTCTAGATGCTTATTTGCATAAAATAGAGAAAGAAAAAATCAATGAATTGGGCTTGCAACTAAAAAAACTAGAGAAGGAACAAATTAAAAATCCCCAATCATTGGTGCAGTGGATAGAGCACCAGCCCTGAAGTCAGGAGGACCTGAGTTCAAATCTGGTTTCAGACACATAACATTCCCTAGCTGTGTGACCTTAGGGAAGTCACTTAACCTCAATTGCCTCAGCAAAAAGCCAAAAAAAAAAAACCCCAATCAAATACCAAACTTGAAATCCTAAAAATAAAAGGAGAGATTAATAAAATTGAAAGTAAAAAAACTTTTGAATTAATAAATAAAACTAAATTTTGGTTTTATGAAAAAACCAACAAAATAGATAGACCTCTAGTTAATTTGATTAGAAAAAGGAAAGAGGAAAATCAAATTGTTAGTCTCAAAAATGAAAAGGGAGAACTTTCCACCAATGAAGAGGAAATTAGAGCAATAATCAGGAGTTACTTTGCCCAACTTTATGCCAATAAATTTGATAACCTAAGTGAAATGGAGGAATATTTACAAAAATATAGATTGCCCAGATTAACAGAAGAGGAAATAAATTACTTAACTAGTCCCATTTTAAAAAAAGAAATAGAACAAGTCATTAATCAACTGCCTAAGAAAAAATCCTCAGGACCAGATGGATTTACATGTGAATTCTACCAAACATTTAAAGAACAATTAACTCCAATATTATGTAAACTACTCAAAAAATAGGGAATGAAGGACTCCTACCAAACTTCTTTTATGATACAGACATGGTACTGATACCTAAACCAGGTAAAACAAAAATAGAGAAAGAAAATTATAGACTAATCTCCCTAATGAATATTGAGACAAAAATCTTAAATAAAATATTAGCAAAGAGATTGCAGAAAATCATTCCCAGAATAATACACTATGACCAAGTAGGATTTATACCGGGAATGCAGGGATGGTTCAATATTAGGAAAACTATTAACCTAATTGAATA
This sequence comes from Myrmecobius fasciatus, assembly GCA_023553655.1. NCBI lineage: Eukaryota > Metazoa > Chordata > Mammalia > Dasyuromorphia > Myrmecobiidae > Myrmecobius > Myrmecobius fasciatus. The sequence continues at coordinate 115,308 of JAJPUD010001241.1, forward strand.
TATCAATAACCAAATTAACAAAAAACAAGATAATCTCAATAGATGCAAAAAAAGCATTTGATAAAATCCAACATCCATTCCTACTAAAAACACTAGAGAGTATAGCAATTAATGGACTTTTCCTTAAAATAGTCAGTAGCATCTATTTAAAATCATCAGCTAGCATCATATGTAATGGTGATAAACTGGAACCATTCCCAATAAGATCAGGGGTGAAACAAGGTTGCCTACTATCACCATTACTATTCAATATTGTATTAGAAATGCTAGCCTTGGCAATAAGACAAGAAAAAGAGATTAAAGGAATTAGAGTAGGTCATGAGGAAACCAAATTTTCACTCTTTGCAGATGATATGATGGTCTACTTAGAGAACCCTAGAGAATCAACTAAAAAACTATTAGAATTAATCCACAACGTTAGCAAAGTTGCAGGATACAGAATAAATCCACATAAATCATCAGCATTTTTATACATCACCAACGAAATGCAACAGCAAGAGATACAAAGAGAAATTCCTTTCAAAATAACTATCGAGAGTATAAAATATTTGGGAATATATCTGCCAAGGGAAAGTCAGGATCTATATGAGCAAAACCACAAAATACTCTCCACACAAATAAAGTCAGATCTAAACAATTGGATAAACATCAAGTGCTCTCGGATAGGTCGAGCGAATATAACAAAAATGGCAATACTACCTAAACTAATCTATCTATTTAGTGCTATACCAATCAAACTCCCAAGAAATTATTTAACTGACCTAGAAACAATAACAACAAAATTCATTTGGAAAAACAAAAGGTCAAGAATTTCAAGGGAATTAATGAAAAAACATGCAAATGAGGGTGGCCTAGCTGCACCAGATCTAAAACTATATTATAAAGCAGTGGTCACCAAAACCATTTGGTACTGGCTAAGAAATAGAGTAGTGGATCAGTGGAACAGGTTAGGTTCACAGGACAAAATACTCAATGACAATAGTAATCTAGTGTTTGATAAACTCAAAGACCCCAGTTTTTGGGATAAAAACTCACTATTTGACAAAAACTGCTGGGATAATTGGAAACTAGTATGAAAGAAATTAGGCATTGACCTGCACCTAACACCATATACCAAGATAAGGTCAAAATGGATTCATGATCTAGGCATAAAGAATGATATCATAAACAAATTAGAACAATGTAGGATAGTTTACCTCTCAGACCTGTGGAGGGGGAAGGAATTTGTGACCAAAGAAGAACTAGAGGTCATCATTAATCACTAAATAGATTAAGTTTGACTATGTCAAGTTAAAAATTTTTTGTACAAACAAAATGAATGCAGACAAGATTAGAAGGGTAGCAGTAAACTGGGAAAATATTTTTACATTCAAAGGTTCTGATGAAGGCCTCATTTCTAAAATATATAGATAATTGACTCAAATATATAAGAATTCAAGCCATTCTCCAATTGATAAATTGTCAAAAGATATGAACAGACAATTTTCAGACGAAGAAATTGAAACTATTTCTGGTCACATGAAAAGGTGCTCCAAATCACTATTGATCAGAGAAATGAAAATTAAGACAACTCTGAGATACCGCTACACACCTGTCAGATTGGCTAAAATGACAGGAAATGATAATGATAACTGTTGGAGGGGATGTGGGAAAACTGGGACACTGATACATTGTTGGTGGAACTGTGAACGGATCCAACCATTCTGGAGAGCAATTTGGAACTATGCTCAGAAATTGATCAAACTGTGCATACCATTTGACCCAGCAGTGTTTCTACTCAGCCTATGTCCCAAAGTGATTTTAAAGGAGGGAAAGGGACCCACATGTGTAAAAATGTTTTTGGCAGCCCTTTTTGTAGTGGCAAGAAACTGGAAATTGAAAGGATGCTCGTCAATTGAAGAATGGCTGAATAAATTATGGTATATGAATGTTATGGAATATTATTTTTCTTTAAGAAACAACCACCAGGATGATTTTAGAGAAGCCTGGAGGGACTTGCATGAACTGATGCTGAGTGAAATCAGCAGAACCAGGAGATCATTATACACAGCAACAAGACTATACGATGATCAATTCTGATGGACATGATTCTCTTCAACAATGATGTGATTCAAACCAGTTCCTATTGTTCAGAGATGAAGGTAGTCATATACATCCAGAGAAAGGCCTATGGGAACTGAGTGTGGACCACAACACAGCATTTTAACGCTTTCTGTGAATATTCCCATGCATTTTGTTTTCCTTCTTAGGTTTTTTTTTTTCCTTCTCTTTCTAGATCTGATGTTTCTTGTGCAGTAACATAATTGTATAGATATGTATATATATATGTATATTGGATTTGTCATATAATTTATCCTATTTAGCATGTATTTGATTACCTGTCATCTAGGGGTGGGGGTGGGGGAAAGGAGGGGAAAAGCTTGGAAAAAAAGTTTTTGTTTTTGTTTTTGTTTTGCAAAGGTTAATGTAGAAAAATCACTCGTATGTTTTGTAAATAAAAAGCTTTTAATAAAAAAATAATAAAATGAGGGTAGGTTCAAAAGATAGAAGATTAGTTTAGTGTATAATCAAATTGTAGTTGAAGAACTTGAGAGAGAGACCAGGATAGGATATAGTAATCATCCCTATATAGAGGCATAAATTGAAGGCTTAGAAATGATCTAGAAAGTAAAGAGAGAGAAATAAAGGAAGATGGAGAGGGAAAAGAGAGAAGATCAGGAATGACTTTTGAAATAAATTCCACATAAGGGGGAAAGCATTTGAGTATCCAGCACATGTGATTATACAAATGTAGCAACGTTCTGGAACTATATTTCCATGCTCCATTGTCACTGTCAACTTTAATCTGCAGAGCACCACTGCTCCTTGTCCTCATAGGGTCTCTGAGTAGTTTTGGAGTTTTGTGGTAAGGTCTTCCATTTTTTTAGTCTTTCCATTCATAACACCCCATCAATATATCTCTCTTCTCCCTTGTGAATAGAAATCAATTTAATTAGTTAGTAATATTTAACTAGTTTTTAATGAGTTAAAATAGTTCACTATTTAGTCTTATGCCATCTTAGGAAAAATGTCTGTCGTGCATTTTCCCACTTTCAAGCTTAGAGAAAATCTCTAGGGAATATGTCATAGCTTGTAGTTTTAGAAATCCTTGTGCTGAGTCCTCAAAAGTGCCCTTAGTTATGGTGTAGTTTTCCTTCCAAAGTGCTTGCAGGGTCTTGATACTGATTTTCCATATCACATTCAGTCCATTCTCAGTTCCTGATACAGAGACTACTGCCCAAAGGCATGAATTAAAATCATTTCCAATTCTGAAGTCCACAAGATTCTATCCCAAGGGTAAATGCAGACCAAGAACAGAGTTGATACCAGGATTCATTTTGCCTCCATCCAAGTAATTCCTTCTCAAGGTCTTGATTTAAAGACTTCTACCAATATAATTACAGATGCTAAAATTCCTGGAATTGAAATCGTTCTGTTATTTTGTGAAAAATCCACAAGTCATAGTCAATATCTTCATTCAATCCAGACATCTGTACAACATCAGGGTAGTTCAGCCAGTGGCTTTCCAGTATATCTAAATTGATCAAGGACTTTCTCATACTTAACAGTAAAGCTTCTTATTGACTGACTAATTCCGTTGAAATGATTAAGCCTTATTCATACCTCTGATTGATTGTTCATTACCACCTGACAAAGCTATCAGAGCTAACATTTTGACATTTATTTTAGGTCAAGTGGGACAATTTATTGATTAATTTAATCAATCCTACCCTTACCAAAGACTTTTAAGGAGAAGATAAGAGAAGGACCAGGATAGTGGGATATTTTGAAGCTGAAAATGAAGTCACATGAAAGTATCTTAGCACATATACTCTTAACAGCAGAAGACAAATCCTTATGGTGACACTCCACTAATACAGATTACAATTCCTCTATAATTTAAGTTGTTCAGTTTTGTATCCCAAAAACTTATTTTCCAATAGTCAATGTGACAACAAATTTCACCAAACTTAACTAGAATGATCTTCAGGCAATAAAAATTACTGACAGACTTTATTCAATATAGGATAGACTTTAAATTTATAGAAAAGTGACTTTTAAACTTTTTGGTCTCAAAATCTCTACTTCAATCTAGGAGTTTTCAGTCTGAATCTTTGTGACCCCAACTGGGATTTTCCTGGCAAAGATACTGAAGTGGTTTGCCATTTCCTTCTCTATCTCATTTTACTAATGAGGAAACTGAGGCAAACTTGCCAAATAAGCTTGGCAAGCTAAGTAAACTTGACATAGCTAATAAGTGTCTGAAGCTAGATTTGATCTCCTGATTCCTGATTCCCAGTTCAGTGTGCCACTGTGTCACTCAGCTGTCCAGGACCCCTAATATACTGTTAAAAGTTTAATATTTTCCTAAAGAGATTTTTGCTTTATGGGTTATATATCTATCAACATTCACCGTGGTAGAAATAACAGTGTTTTAGCATTATCACAAAAAATAGTTTTGACTTCATGGACATCATATTTCTCATTGGAAGGAAAGGCATTCAAAGAGTAGACAGACTTGGGAAGTGAAAAGCTTAGTTGGCTAAGAAAATTGTTTCTGGATGGGATTTGAATTTCTGAATCAGGCTTTAAATATAGGAATGATAAGCTCTTGGCCAGAGATAGAACAGAACAAAATAAACTCTATAAGAATGCCTTGGTTTTGAAAATTACAGAGCTAATAAAAATGGCTTTTAAACTTTAAAAGTGTGTGTGTGTGTGTGTGTGTGTGTGTGTGTGTGTGTGTGTGTGCAAGCAGGGGAGAAATCAGTAGTAAGTGAAAACTCGTATTCATAGGTCCTGTGACTTCAAATGTAGCAGTCTTTCCATTGTACCAACCTGCCTCCTGTGGATTAGTATATAAAGGATTTTTACCTCTTAAATACAAAGTCTACTTTCAAGAACTTACTAACTTACTATGGAAGCAGGTAGATGGTTTAGTGAATAGAGCACTAGAATGCACTAACAAACCCTGAATTCCAATTCAACCTCAGGTATTTACTAGCTCTGTAAGACTAGGCAAGTCATTTAATCTCCATTTATTTTAATTTCCTCATCTGCAAAATGGGGATAATAATAGTACTTACCTCCTAGCCTTGATAATCAATAGAAATAATATTTATAAAGCACTTAGCACAGCACCTGGCAGATGGTAGGTGCTTAATAAATACTTGTATCTTTTCTTCCTATGATCTACTATTAGAATAATTGCCCATGCTATCTAAATGAAACATTAAGGATTCAGTTTGAGGAGACTCAGAATCATGTATTCTTTTGTAAGACAACGACAAAACTAAGGAAGTATTCCTCATTTTCTTCTTTATCACCTATGGAGCAAGCAAGACTGAAATAAATATATTTCAGTCAAAATTCTGTAACACTTATACATAGAATGGGGAAAGCCCTGCCAACTCCTTTAATGTAATTCAAATATCAAAGCTGGCCAAACAGACCTGAGAACTATGCTAGAACAGTCTCCTTGAATAACTTCTTTAATTCTAGTAAGGAAAGATAGCCAAAATATTGGATAACAGCATAGAGAATTGGATTGAATATGATATGATAAAATTCAATAGAGATAAATGTAGAGTCTTATACTTTGGTGCAAAAAAAGTTTCTTCCCAAGTCCAGAAGAGATGAAGCAGGATGAGATGGCAGTTTATCTGGCAAAAAAGAAGAGGAATAAGAGAAGAAGGAAGAAGAAAAGGAGTAAAAGCAAGAGGAGAAGAAAAAGATGATGATGATCTAGGAGGTTTTGTGGCTTAATTTAATTAATAGCATGATGTGGTAAGGGAAAAAAAAAAACAGTAAATGGCCTATATATTGTGAAGCAAAGTACCCAGGAATAAGGAGATGATAAGAAAGACATAATCATTTATTAGCATCTTACAATGTGCCAGTCTTGTATAAAGTATTTTACAAATATATTTCATTCAAGCTTCCCAATAGTGTATCCCTGGAGAGTAGGTCCTATTATCATCCCTATTTTACAGTTGAGGAAAATGAGGCAGACAGAGGTTAAGTGACTTGCTCTGGGCCATACAGCTAGCACGTGTCTGAAGCTGAATTTGAAGTTGTCTTCCTGACTTAAAGCCTAAAACTCCAATCATTACATTACCTAGAATTCTTCTGTACTTTTCATTGGTCATATAGTATCTGCAATATTTGTTAAGTTCTGGGATCCATAATCTAAGAACGACATTGATAGTCTGTAGAGGACAACGTGGCAAATGACATTGAGTTTTTTTAAATATAAGTATCAGTTGAAGAAACACAATATATTTAGCTTTAGACATGATCAGACTCAGGAGAAGCATGATAGTTGTATTCAAGTATTTGAAGGATTGATATATGGGGGAGGGAAGAGATAATATTTGTTATTTTTGTCTCCAGAAAGCAGAACTAGGGCCTACCAATGGGAGTTCGAGTCTCAATGTTACTTTTCAAAAAAAAATATGGAACCTAAAACAGCATACACTTAACTTTCACCAAGTTTTCTGGCATCAGACTCAAAAACTCACCATGTGTGTGATCATAATAGGTAACTTGTCCAAATCTCACTTTAACTAACTGTATTGTCTAATCACAAGGCAAGAGAAGAGCTTTGTGAATTGCAAAACATTATCCGAATGTGAGCTATTATTATCCTAAGAAACTGTTCAAGACATTATGGTGAGCAAGAACTACCCTCAAGAAGGTGACTATTTAGTAATTTGCCTTAGTACTCAAAAATATCTTTATGGCTTAAGATTCTGGGTGAATCCAACCATAGATAACAAGAGTAACAACCCAGTATGTTAAATAGTACACAGAACATGGAATCAAGTCCTGCTTTCAATACATGCTGTGTGACCATAACTAAATCATTTTACCAAACAGCCTCAATTTATTCATTTGCAAAAAAAATGGAATGAATAAAATCCAAAGTACCTTACTTAACAGAGTTAATGTGAGGTCAAAATGAGATAATATGTGTAAAGTGCTTTGGAAAACAAATAACATATAAATGTCAGCTATTTTTTATGTTGAATGGCTATCATTAGTTTCTTAAAATCAAACATTATTTTGAGATGGATCCATGGGATTCAACAAACTCTCTCTCTCTCCCTCCCTCCCTACCCTTTCCTCTCTCTCTCTCTCTCTCTCTCTCTCTTTCTCTCTCTCTCTCTCTCTCACATATACACGCACAGGTTAAGAAATTCATCTATGATCTATGATCAATTTCTGAAGAAGAAATAAATGATATATAGATATCTCTATGTATTTGAAATTAATAAATATGTTTTAAGCTCCTACCATATTTTTTAAGACTATATTTCTAAGTGTCTTGATTTGTTTCCTCACCTCATCTGACTTACAGTCTAATTGGTAAGGGGAAAAGAAAATTAAATTGCAATAGCAATTCAATATTTGGCTGATACTTAAATGGATATGAAAAATATGATAAATTTGAAAATATGATAGTCAATTGATTTCATTTATGAGTCAAGGGAAAGAAGAGATCCCCTCCCAATAGAGAAGTTGGGGAAAGCTTTATAGAAAATCTGGGAGCTGAAGATCTCCATAGAGGGATAAATGCTTTAAGTAGAAAGGAATAATTTGAACAAAAGCACCATTATCAAAAGGGGAATGACTAAAGTAGATATAGGCAGCAGTCCAGACCAGTAATGTTGAAGCAGATTAGAGGGAGTGGAGTTACATGTTTAAAGTATGAGATAGAAGATTAAAAATGTTTCCCATAGGGTAAGATTATGAATTACCAGGAATATGAAGCTAATCTATTGAGTAAGTACTCTAACACTCCAATACTTCTATGATTATATAGATATAAATATTTCCTCCAGTGATTCATATAGCTAATGAAGTACAACTCATTTTATGTGACTTTTGATCATATTCTCTCATAAGTTCACAACCCAACATATTAAAGGTCTTCCTCTTTTCCTCTTCACATCATGAAAACACAAGTTGAGTGTGGGTTTTTTTCCTAATCCCCTACCATATAACTAGTTCATTTTCTTTTTGGTATTATACATTTCTCTGATGATATCATTTAAACCAGTTCTTTGATGTCATTCTTTCTTTGCCATGTTGATTTTTTCCCCTTCTTTGAAACTCCAACATTTACCACAATGCCCATTTTACAGTAAGACTTAATAAATACATATTGCTTAATTTACTGACCATACTTTGTTCACACCTATCATGAACTTTTCAATTTTTCTTTTGGTGCTATAGAATTTCAGTTCTTTGGATACTATAATGTTCTGTGTTTTGCAGTCATATAATAAGTGAGGAAGTATTTTATTCAAATTAGATTGTGTTCTATGAAAGTCTCCAAGTGCAGCTGGGTTCAACTTTGCTGAACAAACTCCACCCAATGCTGATTAAGATTTTGTATGCATGAAGTGAGTTGTTGATCAACATTTCTCATGGATGGCATTTTGAATGATAGATTAATATATGTTTGATAGATATGTACCATGTGTCCTTTACTGTACTAGATAAATAAATGTACAATAAAAAAGCAAAAAAATTTCAAAGAGCTGGGCGGGGGAAGAAAAATACACAAACCATGGGAAAATTTAGAATATGAGAAGTAGTGTGCTGGAACACTCCCCAGGTAAAGAATTGGTGAATTCAGGATGTAGATTAAACCATAATTTTTCTTTCTTTCTTTTTCTTGTTTTTCTCCCTACAGAACATGAGCAAAGTGAGACTTTATATTTAATGGATATTATAATTCTTGCCTTTTCAATAGGTGATGGAAGGAAAGAATTGAGAAATGAAAATAAAAATAAAATTGAAAAAGGTATGTGGCAATGGGGTGGGGTAGTGGAGGTGGGGGGAAGAAAAATACTGTGGTCTGTTTAAAAAATCACTCATTTTGAAATCAGATGTATGTTCAAATCTTTTGCTTTGTTTTTTTTTTTACTATTTTCACATTAGGCAAGTCACTTTCTTTAAGACTCAGTTTCTTCATCTGTAAACTAGAACAAGTAAGTTACATGATGTTTAAAGTCATTTCTAGATCTAAGGTCACTTCTAGCTTTTGTTAAATCAGTCAGCTGGCATTTATTAAGTACCTGTTATGTTCATAAATGAAAACAAAAACAAAATTATTCTCCAGGAACTTACAGGCTAATAGAGATAATAACATGGGCCTATATAGTAGCAGAGTAAAAGCACTAAGTAAGAGGAAAGGGAAAAGAAAGTAGGATTTCGATTGACATTTGAAAGAATCTGGGTAGCCAAGAGGCAGAGAGGAAGAGAGAAACCACTCCAGGAGTGAACAACCAGTTAAAATTTTCAGATTGAGTAGATGTAGTATTGTGTGCAAAGAAAAGCAAAGAAACCATCATTAGAAATATTCTGTAAAAGATAAGTCTTACAAATATTATTCTGTGATCAACACTGAGGTCTATGTTATTCTGTTATCTCCATTTTTATGGACCTTTTGTTCCTTATTAGTAAACCAAGAAATATAAATAGACCAGATGACTCTGTCTTATCCATTCCTTATTTTTATTTTTAATTTATTCTTCCTTCTGCCATGTAGAAGGGATTAAAGGGTACTCTGAGGAGACTAAAGTCTTTGAGGAATGGCATTGGTAGCAGTTAATGGAATGGAAATTCTAAGAAGTTTTCCTGTTTTTCTCCTAGCTTAGAGTTATAGAGAAGGTCAGGATGACAGAACCCCATCTATTGAAACCCGTGGATCCCTTTTCAGAACTGGGATGTGATACATGAATTCTAAGAGGTAGGGGAAAAGGCATTCATTAGAATAAGATGTAATTGATCATCATTAACAATCACTGAAGTAAATTCTACATTTTTCTCTAGACATTTTCTTTTTCTTTTATAGATTGTTTTAAAAGATGCCATTAATCCAGGTATTTTATAAATTCTAGACTAGGAGAATAGAATGTTGACTTCTTGTACCAATGTATGATTAACTCAGTAGATTTCTCTGGCATGATAGCCAAAAAAAATCACAGAACCAAGAACTAACCTGAAATAGCCAAGAAGTCAGCATCACTGAATCAGAGTGCACAGTAAAGAGTAAGGTGTAGAGATTGAAAGGCTAGAAAAGGGTCCAGGTTATGAATGCCTTGGGATGCCAAACAGAGCATTGTTCTTTTTCTTATACCCTTCATTTTAAATATAAAGAAACTGAGACCTGGAGATCCTAACTAATTTTCTCAAGGCACAATGGTAAATTCTAAAGACATAGAAAAGACAAAAAATAGTCCCCTGATTTTAAGGAGCTCACAATATAATAGTGAGTTGATGTACAAATTATATATACACAAAATAAAGAGAAATTGATCACAGAGGGAAGATACTAACTTTGAGGGATCTCATAAAGGTATTTTGAAAAAGGTTAAATTTTAGCTGAGAATTAAAAGAAACCAAAAAAGGCAAAACATAAAGATAAGGAGTGATAGAATTGTAGGCATGGGGGAAATCTGGTGAAAATGTCAAGTGTGCTTTGTTCAAGGAACAGCAAGGGACTAGTGTTACTAAATCAATGAGGATATAGAGGCAGGAAAAGATTAAGACTGGAAAGGTAGGAGAACAGGCTATAAAGGGTTTTGAATGTCAATAGAGAGCCAATGGAAATTATTGAATGGGGAGAATGACATGATGACTATATGAGTTTATGTATGTTTGTATGAACATGATTAATATATTTGTATTATGAGAGAGATAAATACTTAATATGTATATATTATATAATACTTATGTGTGGATAAGAATGAGTGTTAGCCTCTTTCTTCTTAATCACACCTGGCACAGGCATTACTATTCAAATCTTGTGATAAAGGGACTAATTGCCACTTGATGGCAGCATACCCTAATTGCAGGGGAAAGTTTTTGAAGGGGGTGGGGGGCAGGAAGAAAGAATAAAATTTTTGAAATTAGAATCTACCAACCTACTTTTTATAAATTGGCAGCAATAATATCTCTGTTAACAACACAATAGAGGCAAGATATTTGATGGTATGAAATAAAAATTGGGTTCCCATGGTTAAATGTGATTTATCATATAGTGGGCAACTACCTGATGATGAGAGTCTCCATATTTAACTCAGCTAACCTTTATTAAGCAAAATTCATCATCAAATGGTACAATACTCAAAGTTCTTTTCACATAGAAAAATGTACTTAAGAGGCCTTAGAAGTTATGTAAACTAACTTCATTTATAGCTGAGGAAAATGAGACCCACAGAGATTGCATAAGGTTAAAAATCTAGTTATTGTATTGAATTTGTCCTAGTTTATTATTGATTATTATAAGCTTTAAGAACCATAAATAATATTCTGACAATAAAACATCAAAATAAGGTTTTTGTGAAGACTAAAGGGCAATAATTTTAAGAAAGTACGTATAGGGGTATATTTTTTTCTTATTATTATTTAAACTATTTAACTTCTCTGTAAAAATATTCAATAAATATAGTAATTTTGGATAAGGTTACCTTTCTATTATAAATAGACCGGACTGCTAAGAAGGTGGAATATTTTAAAAAGTGAGTTGATTTTTTTAATAGAATAAGCATGGCTAATGTCACTTCTGAATTGGTGATGTAGTTCATAGACTCATTTATCAGGAGAAAATACCTGAGGCAGAGTCACCTGAAGTGGGCAAGTTTGCTGAGAAGCTGAAATTCTCTGGAAAAAAGAGTTGAGTTGGGAGTGATTACAATTCATTCTTTATCCAAGATAATAGACGATAAATGAATAGATAGTTAAGATAGATTAAAATAGGCATAGACATATAGATATAGACTTAGATGAAAGAGACAAATTTAGATAAACAAATGGATAAGATATGAATATAGGGATAGAAATAAAGAGGAGTTTCGTGTTCAGCTATTCAATATCCTTCTGCCTAAAAATTTTGTAAGACTGAATTGCCTACATTTTCTACATCCTATTTTCTCATTTATTCTTGTTTGTAGGCCCTCATCAGCTTCTATTATAGTTTAGACAGAGGATTTCAGATCAAAATAAGCTGAAGTTTTCTAATCATTAGAATGAAGACTGGGATAAGTGGTTTCATTAGATGAGTTCCCCAACAATGAAGTGCTGAATCAGTGGCTAGATGGCCATTTATCAATGTTTTTATTGAGGGATTAATGCATTGGTCAGGGACTTGGATTACATGACTTCTCAAATTCCTTCAAATCTGAGTTATGTGATTCTCAGACTAAAAAAAATTAAAACATGGTTAAACTATAGGCATTCACAGTGATACATTCTTAAGTGCTTGCTTAATCCTTTTTCTATCTGAAGAAAACATGAGATCATAAAATATATTTCATATACTTTAATGATAGATATTAAATGTCCTCATGCCTCCCCCAAAACTATAAAGTTGAGCAGACCATAAAGCCAATATTTAAAAATAATCTACTGTTAAAAATTATCCTATAGTTTATATGAATTGATGTTGAGTGAAGCAAGCAGAACCAGGAAAACATTGTACATAGTAAAAACAAGATTGTGTGATTATCAACTGTGATGGACTTGGTTCTTCTCAGCAATTCAGTGATTCAAGGTAATTGCAAAAAACTTTGGATGGAAAATGTTATTTGTATCCAGAAAGAGATCTATGGAGACTGAATATGGATCATCTCACATTATTTTCATTTTTTTTTCCTTCTCATGTTTTTTTTCTTTTGTTCTGATTTTTCTCTCCCAATCTGACTTGTATAGAAATATGAAAAAAAGATGAATATAGATGTATAACCTAAAAAATAAATATTTTAAAATTGTCTTATAGGATAATAAAATAACATAAATGGAACCTCAGTGAGACAATTAGGGAGGTGCTATGGAAAACAATGATTTTCCTATCACTGAGGGTTTCCAAGTAGAGGTTAGGAAATCAGATAATTCAATCAATCCACCAACATTTATTAAGTGCTTTCTGAATATTAAGCAGGAGGCAGATGACTCAGTGCGCAGAGTACTGGATCTTAGAATCAGGAAGACAAAAGTTCAAATGTAACCTCAAACACCTACTAGCTGTATGACAAGTCACAGGTGGGCAAGTTGTTTAACCTCTGTTTGCCTTAATCCATTGGAAAAGAAAATGGCAAACCATTCCATTATCTCTGCCAAGAAAATCCTATGGACAGTACTGATGTGTTATGGTCCATGAGATCATGAAAAGACAGACTCCAGTGACTGAACAATAACAATGTGCTGGGTATTCTGCTAGTCCTTGGTAATATTTTAAAAATACAAAAACCTGATCCCACTATTAAAGAACAGATATTCTAGTGGGAGAGAAACCATAAATAATAAAAAATAATAAACTAAGTGCATGAAGCATAGATACAGAATAAATGAAAGTGATTTTGGAGAGGAAGTAATTAGAGGCTGGAGAAATTGGAAAAGGACACCTGAAGAAGATAAGATTTGAGCTGAGTCTTAGAGGAAACCAGAGAAATTAAGAGGCAGAGGTGAAGACAAAAAGTATTCCAGATATAGAAAAAATTAACATAAAGATACAAAAAAATAGAGATAGAATGCCACGTAAGAGGAAGCAAAATTAGTCCAATGTAATTAGGTCATAGAGCAGAAAGAAGACAATATAGTATAAAAATATTGGAAGGGGAAAAGGAGGCCAGATTTTGAAAAGTTTTAAATGACAAATAGAAAACTTTATTTTTGATGCCACAGGTATAGGAAGTCATTGCAGTTTGTTTAGTAGTAGGGTAACATAGTCAGACCTGTGATTTAGGAAAATCACTCTGACAGCTAAGTGAATGATGCATTAGAAGGGCAGGAAGGCTTGAGGCAAGGGAAAAAATAGACAATTCTCCAAATAGCCTGGATGACAAGTGATGAGAGCCTGAACTAACAGGGTAACTAACTATTGTCAGTGGAGCAAATGGGACATATATGAGATGCCTAATGAAAGTAAAAACAACATGACTCGGAAACAGATTGGTCATATGGGGAAATTACAAACTAAAAGGTGAACATGACACTGAGATTGTGAGCACGAGTGATTGAGAGGATTGTGGTTTCCTTAAAAGAAATAGGAAAGATTAGAAAAGGGGAAATGGCAGCTGATGACAGAAGAGTGAAGAGTCTACAGCTGGAAATAAAAATCTGGGAATCATTTGCAAAAAGATGAAAACTGAATTCATGGAAAATGATGAGATTAAAAAAATAAAAAATCCACACTTATTGGGTATAATATAAATGAAGATTTGAAAAGGAAACTGAGAAGAAGGGGTCAGACAGACAAGAAGAAAACCAGGAGAGAACAATGTCAGTAAGATCTAGAAAGGAGAAATTGTCCAATGAGAGAGTTTGATCAATAATATCAAAAGCTGCAAAACTTTGAAGAAGAAAGTATACCAATAAAAAGTCATATATTTGGCAATTAAGAGATCACTAATAACTTTGGACATAGAAGTTTTAGTGGAATGAAGAAGTCAGGAGTCAATTATAAAAGGATTAGAAGATAGAAAAAGGAGCAGGGCAAACATCTAATATAGACTGCTTTCTGAAGAAGTATAAGTAAGAGAGGAAGGTGAATAATATAAATGCTAGTAGCAATAATGGAATCTAACTAGGACTTTTTTGTAAGTTGAAGGAGACATATGTGTGTAGGCAACAAGGATGAAATAGTTACAGAAAGAATGAAGATTAAAAATATAATGGGAATGATAGTAGGGATAATCTGCTGAATAAGATAAGAGGGGGAAGTATCAAAGTGATGTGAAGAGTTTGACTTTGGTACAGAGAAAGGTGTCCTTTACATATGAGTTAGGAGCGAAGAGGATAACAAAGAAAATTCCTGGATAATCATAGAATTATTGAATTTTAGGATTATTATTTCACAAAATAAACTAAATAATCATAAAATTATTGCATTTTAGGATTATTATTTGACAAAATAAATATATTTCTTGACCAACTAGGACAATGCCTCATTTTACAGATAATAAGTTGTCCAAATTGTTATGGTAAGACTCACAGCCTTGACAGAATCACTGGATATGAGCAGAACCCATATCCTCTGAAAGCACTTTCTAGATCCTTTCCATCTCTGAGATTCCTTCCAAATCTGAGATTCAGCAAATCTATGGTCTCATAGAAAGCATCCCAACAATCTTGTTTAAAGTTTTGGCAAATCTACTTTAAAGTTCCAGGTAAACATTTTCCAAAATTCCCTCAATAAGTATAAGGAAAGCAAATAAGAGTTGGATGCATGTTGGCATTTCGGAGAAAAATTTTAAAACAAGGAAGACAAAGAAAAACAGTCCTTGTTTGAAATTAAATCAGGTTTATGTACAAGTCAAAGTTGCCAACTATCAAGAGCATAAAGAAGAAGAGTATCAAAGTTATATTATTTCCCTCAAATTTTCTAGGGAAAAAGAGGAATTCTCTCTATATAGCAAGTTTTTCCAGAAATTTCTAGTGATAGACAGGATTGTCTTTATTGAATCAATCTCTCAGTACCTCCCCCCCAAAGAAAACTAATATGTATGCAAAATACCTAATAACCAGAGAAGATTTTGCATAGGATGTGCATTGAGAACAAACATTGTAAATTACTTTTTTTAAAAATGGTTCTGGAATTAAATAAAAGGAATAGGGTAGGCCAGACTGCATTTTGAAAATTATTGGTTTTAATGATCCAAAACTTCTCTTTAGCATAAAACCCCTCTTTTTCAAAGAAATACAATGATGGTAATATCATATGTGAATCATTTTTTTTAAATTGGGGCTTTTTACCTTTTTATCTGATTTTTCTTGCACAACATGACAAATATGGAAATACTATTAAAAGAATTACACATATTTAACCTATATAAGATTACTTGTTATCTTGGGGAGGGAAAGGTAAGGAAAAGAGGGAGAAAAATTCAGAATACAAAGTCTTAGAAAAACAAATGTTGAAGACTATCTTTATATGTATTTGGAAAAAACAAAATGCTATTTAAAAAATTTTTAAAAAGAACATTGGCAGGTAAAACCAGAGGATAATGGAGTTTCCCATAGGGATAAGAGTTATAGCAGAATTAGTAATCACTCTTCTTTTATCAGAAAGGGGGCTCCAAAAGATGTCTAGTATCACTACCATACCATAACTCCATGCAAGACTTGTTATAAGATTCACAAACTCCTCATCCATTTCCTCTTTCTTTTCAGGTTGTCCATAATATTTCTGGTCCCAAAATGGCTTATACATATCCCTTTATGGTATTTCATCCAAATCCATTTTGTTTCCCACTATGGTTCTTGCATTTCCTTATATGATTATCCCTTCATATATAATTCTACTCTAACCTTTTATGTATCCAATTAATTTTCAATAATGCATCTTCATTCCTTGTTATATTCAAGTCATAGTTTTCCACCTCTCAGTCACAGGGAAACCTATAAGATCAATTTTGCTCCCTCCCATTAAAGTTTCTAGATCTTCTTGATTCTTAAAATAATGTAAAGTTGTGGATAGAAATGTGAGATCATGGGTTAAATTTTATTTTAAAGATGATCTTTACTCAGTAAATTGCCTTATGAATATCACTGAGGAAATGGAAAAAATGGAAAGAGAAATGAGTTGGTTATAAAGTGAGAGCAAAAAATAACAAAAGTCTGGATCCACAGTTCCAGACTTGAATTGAAATATGAAATATAAGATGATCAGTCTACTGAATGGATTCTCTGTGGAAGATCTAGAGAAGAATGTGGGCAATAATATCACTGGATAAAAATGGTATGTGGTCCCTACGAATGGAAGAAGTGGCCACATAAATGAGATCACAGATTTATTAATATGAAAGCAATGAAGTATATCTGTAGTGAAATCAAATCATTTATTAAGTGCTTTCTACTGACAGACATTAATCTTATAAATAAAGGTACAAAAAGACAGTCCCTTCTCTCAAGGATGTTACAATCTAATTAGGAAGATAGCATGAAAGCAATTTTTCAAACAAGACCCATAGAAGAAAATTGGGAATGACCTTGGAGGGAAGGGATTAGCATTAAGGAAGATTGGGGAAGCTTTTCTACACTAAATTATATTTTAGCTGAAAGATGAAGAAAGCCAGGGAATTCAGGAGGGAGAGATGAAGAAGGAGGGAGAGCATTTCAGGTATAGGAGATAGAAATCCAGTGAAAATTCATTATTGGGAGATGATTGAGTGCCTTGTTTGAGGATGAGCAAGTAAGCCAGTGTCTCTGTATGATACTCCATGAAGGGGATTAATATATAAAAAGACTGGAAAGGTAGGAAAGGATTAGATTGCGAGAGGCTAAATTTGAAAGAAATGTGAAGACATTTTTTTTTTAATTTTGCTACTCAAATGTTTGGCATCTGGAATATCTGCCAGTCTATACAATTCTGCTTTGACAAAGGTTTCATTTCAAAAGTTAGCATCTTCAGCTGTGCACAACCCTTGAATCTAGTGTCAAGGTTTTGTTAGTTGGAATGAAGCCAGTGTTCTGATCTTTCAGCCTCTGAACTGACAGATCATATTGTCAGCAATGTTAGCCCTCATTAATGTGCAATAACCCTCAAGAGACAAGAGAAGTGGGCCAGTGACTTATCTCACTTTGCCCTCCATTGAAGATTGGGCCTGTTCAAAAAAAAAAACTCTCACCAAAATGCACAGAAAGCAGCAACTGTTTCACTAGGCTAGAGAACAAAGGAGCCAAATGTTAAATTTCAATCAAACATTTCGGCAGAAAGAATGATTGCCATTCTCTTTATGACAATGACTGGATTGTGCCAGTGTTCCAGAGGGGTATAGTCCAGTGTTTTCCAAACTAATTTTGTCCAAGACAAACCTATTAACCCACAAAGCAGGGAGCCTTATTTATGTTTTCAGTGGGTCAATATCCAAATGTAAAATGCTATGAACACTTTCTGAATCTCCATCTGACAAAATTCCTTCCATCCTGAAATTTTCTTGCATTTTCTTATCTGAATATATACAGATAAGTGTGTCTACATTTTTACTATCTATAGTGAAATCTATGGTCTGCATACTCTCTGATAACAGTCAACTTCCTGGGGAAAATGTAAGCTGCTTAAGGGTAAGGGCTAGTCATTATTATCTTTATACCTCCTATCCCTTACATACACTGTGCTTGATAAACATTTACTGAAATGAGGGGCAGGGTGGATCCGTTTCAACCAAGAAAGCAAATCTGATCTCATGATGCATTGAGACATACTATTCAAGTCTAATAAGGTGATAGTTTTCCTGATCAGAACCCACTTGGATTATTGGGCTAGATATGGAAAATTTAGAAAGGACATTGACAAGCTAAAAAAAAGCTAGGGGAGGGTAACCAGGATGCCAAAATATGTGCCATATAAGGACTAATTGGAGGGACTGGGTATGCTTAGCCTTCCTGGAAAAGGGGGGAAAGATGAAATGTATTTTTAAGTGTCTCAAGGATTGTCACATAGAACAAGAAGGCAAGCAATTTACAGCCTTGTCTTTGTATAATCTACAAATTTAATTTTTATATTTTTAAATAATTATATTTAAATAATTGTATCCAATGTACCAAAAAATTCTATCTGAGTGTTATGCATAAAAGGGACCCCATTTGTCCCTTAGTTTGCATATCATGATTTATAGAATGTTTTAGACGGCTCTACTTGTCCTTTAAAAATAAATCTAAGGGGGCAGCTAGGTGGCACAGTGGATAGAGCACCAGCCCTGAAATCAGGAGGACCTGAGTTCAAAATCTGACCTCAGACACTTAACATTCCCTAGCTGTGTGACCCTGGGCAAGTCACTTAACCCCAAATTGCCTCAACAAAAAAGCAAAAAAAAATCTAGGAACAATTGGTAAAAGGAGAACTGAGGTGGACTTTCAGCTTGACATAAAACAAAATTTCAGTAATCAAAGCTATCCAAGAATAGAATGTGAGGCTTCAAAAAGTAGTGAGTTCCCTAGCAAGAGAAGTCTTCAAAACAGGGATAGTTCAGGACTTGTCAAGTACTTAGGAAACAGCTGAAATTATAGTAGGACCACTAGGGTTTTCTGTCAAGGCAGAAAATTAGTTTTGTCATCATTCTCCCAAAATATGCTCCCTTCTCTATCTGTCTTTTATTTCTATCTCACTTTTCAGCAGCTGAAAAAATTCAGTGTTTCAAAGAATCCTTCCTCACAAGCCTTTCTTCTCCCCTAATCCTTGTCCTTCAGCAACATGTAAACTGAATGATGTTGTTCTAGACCCAGACTGACTCAGATTGGTCTGGTAGACCAGGTCCCACACTGGAACAAAATAAAACATTCAAGTTATTTAGCAGTGAAGAAAAGATGGTTTCTTTCAACATAGCAAGGATATGAGATTCAATATAGTTAACAACCTTGTTTCATTTGGATATAGCTTTCTTGCCTCTGCATTGGCCATGATAGTCTGCTGGCCAAACTCTTGAAAGAGGAGACACTGATTCTTCATACATCAACTATTTATTGTTGGTTGACCAGGAAGCCATATCAGTGTCCTGACTTTAGTTATATTAATAATTAGAAAATCAAAAATGGTTTCAATACTTTCTAAATAAAACATTATTCTGGTTTATCTGGTAGGTAATATTCCTATCACAGATATCTGGAGGCAGATCTATTTTCTTGGGCTTTATCCTAAGCAAGCCTCTCCTATTTTGTTAGTTAAGATTCTGGGGAGAGGGGAGGGGGAAATCTTGATCAGAAATGGGTTGAATAACATGGTGTCTTAAAGTCCACTGAAATCAGAGATTATACCTTCTTAATTCAACTAATCAATCTTATTCATTTGCTTCTTCACAACATGCTTTCTTGACAACAATCCTTTTTAGGTAGAGTGGTAGAGACATTTTTATGACTATAGGCAAATCAGTAAACCTCTGTGGGCTAAGGTGTCATTCAGAATGAATATTCTCTATTATTATTCCCACTTTGCCAAATTTTTACCTAGATTTCATCACTTCCATCAGATATCATTTAAAGTGTCAAAGGAAGAAGTCTTCCACATTCCCCTTTGATGCTGGTATTCAATGTTGGTTGATTTCTCCACTTTATCCTATATATAATTTGTACATAATTATTTGCATGCTGTCTCCTCCATTCACTTGGGAGTTTCTTGAGAGCAATGAATAGTTTTACTTTGTTGTTTTCTGTTTTTACTTTTCTTTGTATGCCCAGCACTTAGCACAGTATCTGGCACATGGGAAGCACTTAATGATAGTTGAATCAAATAATATTATAAAGAGTCAGACAAGACTGAAATGACTGAATAACAAAAATACATATATGATGGAGAAGGGTCTCTAGTAAGTAGAGCACCACATAGGAAGAACTGTAGTTCAACCTCAGATACTGAGTGGCTATACGATTTTGGGGAAGTCATTTAACCATTTGCCTCAGTTCCTCATTTACAAAATGAAACAATCTCAGAGAACATGCAGTTGTTGAATGGATGAATGCAATCCAAAATCTAATCATCTTCCTAAAGTAACACATTTTCTATTTTTAAACCTGACACATACCTACAACTAAAGTAGGTGTTATAGAGCTGCAGAATAGGTTAAAATATTCCCCCCTCTTCATATGAGAATTTTGAGATAACAATTGTAATGATGATATAACAGCAAAGTACTTAACACAGTGCCTGGCATATAGTACACCCTATATAAATATTAGCTACTGTTATAAAAAGGACCCACATGCTCAGAACAGTTCATGAAGATGTGGCCACATGATATAATAGAAATATTTTAATTCATAGGACCTTTGTTTGAATTCTAGTTTTGATACCTCCTACCCATATAACTTTGGACAAATTAAACAGATTCTTTACGACTCTGCTTCCTAATTGATGATCTCAAATATCCCTTTCAACTCTAATTCCTATAATTCTAAAAAAAGAAATATATAATAAAGTGCTTGATTA
Organism: Myrmecobius fasciatus; assembly: GCA_023553655.1. NCBI lineage: Eukaryota > Metazoa > Chordata > Mammalia > Dasyuromorphia > Myrmecobiidae > Myrmecobius > Myrmecobius fasciatus. The sequence continues at coordinate 136,279 of JAJPUD010001241.1, forward strand.
TTTATATAGATAAACAGAGAGTATGGCTATATATTCTAAATTGTTAAGCTATGTGAGCCATCAATAATTCAAACAAAAGCCCTCTGAGTCCCTTCTTTCAACTCTTATTCATACAGGGAGGTTGAACTTCAAAGGGTAGCTGATTTCTTCAGTCTTCTGGGTACTAGGAATAATTCTGAAGGATGATAGCTTCTACAACTGTTATTCACATATCCCTATCCAGTTTGTTTTCAATATCAAATAATTGAATCAATTAGCTTTTACAGGAACAGTAATTACAAAACAATCTTCCCAAACAGGCGGACATATTCTCAAATTGCACAGGCAATATCTTAGGGAGAGTAGGCTGAAACTTAATATACAAAGGCAGTGAGAAACACATATAGAGAATGTATGAAGTAGAAGTAAGTGTCCTTAAAGACTCCTGGTTCTCTGAGAGTCCTTTTTTTTGTGGAGTCCTTGTAAGGTTTTCCTCAAGGGCAACTCTCTGCTGGACTCAGTATCAATGTTTTGTTTTCTTTTGTTTTTCTAGAATCCATAGCTAGCACTTCTCTCTATCTGATTCCTAAAGGGCTAAGAGAAGAGTACATAAATCTTAGTGTATTAGAACTCAGTTCTGGCTCAGCTTCTTCTGAGTCATTACCTCCTCTGGTTTTACAGCTATTGTTAGGAAACCAGAAGACTCCTCAACACTACAAAGTATTACTCCCCATTCCCCTCACTCAGCCAGGAGTAAGTCTCCATTCCTGTTTGCACTGGACTCAGCCAGGAATACTTTATATTGAGTATAACCTACTAAGGAAGGTAATGCAAATGTTCTAATTATTGCCCTACAGCCATTGCTTCCCCTTCCTCATTATGTATTTATTTAAAGAGTTATAAAAGGAAGAAAATAAAGGGATCACAAATTTCAATCTGGAAGGTTTAGAGATCATTTAATCTAAACCCATAATTTTATGGATGAGGTAACTGGGGTTTAGAAAAATGAAGTGACATATCATACAGCTAATAAGTGGCAGAGCCAGGATTCAAAGCCAAAGCTTCTGATGCCCAATCAATCACTCCTTCTAGACTACCACAGTATTTTATAATATCAAAAGAGAAGATTTTTCAGAGCAATTGAAAGGAAAAGCTAAAGATTTCTGAATTGTAAAGGACATATTTCAACCTCCAACCCAATAACAATTTACTCTCCATTATCTCATTACCTTTGCTTAAATACATCCAATAATATATATAATATATATAATCAGATGTCTCTGATTATTATACTGTTCTATGTATGGAGATTAAAATATAGCTCTATATGACTTTCTTTCATTGACCCTAATTCTGTTCTTTGTAAATAATAGGATTAACTTAATCTTTCTGGCCCATTATAGTCCTTCAGACTTTTAGATAATTGCTATATGCCTTTTGTGTATCTCATATAAATTAAACACCCTTTTGAACTCCTGCCTTACTCTACCATGATTACCATTCATTTCCTTTTTCTATACCTTTGCATGGGAAGCCACTATGTGCCTCTCCTCATATCCAGCTCATAAACTTCCTTGCTTCCTTTAAAATCCAATTCAGATGGTACCTATTATTCAAGGTCTTTGCTGACCTTGTTAATGTTCTTAAATTTAGAAACTACTTTGTATTTATTTTTCTGTATCCATAAAAGAATGTTTCATGTTTTTTTAATATTTCCACTGTCTAATATAATAACTGGAAAACAGTATATACTAAATGTTGTTTGTCCTTCATTCTCAAAGAAGACCATGACATTAGGGAAGTGATGTCATGACATACAAGTGAATTGGATTTAAATGATGGAGGGATGTGCAAGGACACCAGCCTTACTTTTTCCTTCACAGCCATCTAGATCCAGTGGTAAGATAAAGATTAAGACAACTAGAGAGGGTCATGGATGCAATGGAAGAAGACTTTTTTTAAACTAAGGGCTTTCCCAGGACTCAGTTTGACTGAGATAGTGCCCAATCAGTGATTAAGGGTAAGTAAAAAAAAATAAGGCAGAGAATGGCCTCTTCTGCCTAGTTAGAAAAATCTATCTAGGAGAAGAGTAGAGTGAAGTGGAGTGAACAGAGTAGAGTGGAATAGAGTAGAAGGGAGAGGAGGAGAGAAGTGTAGAAGCTGTATTGCCCAACTGGCCAGTTCTAATTGAATCCCTAATGGAGCAGCTACTAGGACTACTCACGGAAGTTGTCCATTGTCCTTTGCCTTCATTCTCCAAGAGGATTTTGACATCAGGGAGTTGATGCCATGACATGCAAGAGAATTGGATTTAAGTGAGGGAAGACAGTGAAAAATATAATTGCTGAATTGGGTTGAATTGTTATTACAAGGAAAATGCAGGACATCACAATTTACCTGGGATACCTCCATGGACTAATGTAGTTAATAGGATATATTTATTAGAGGAAAAAAGGAAACAAGTACTTATTAAGCACCTCCTATTTACAAGGCACTGCACTCAGTTCTTTTTAAGTATTATTTTGTTTTATCCTTTTATCTGGGAGATAAGCACAATTATTAGCTACAGATGAGAAAACTTGAGGCAAACAGAAATCATGCCATTTGTGTCTTATACTGGATTTGAACTCAGAACTTCCTGACAGTAGTCCCAGTGCCCCATCCACTCTGCCACTTAGTTGTTTCTGAAAAACCCAGGAAATTCAGCACTTTTTCATAGAAAGAGTGGCTGGGAGCAGAGACAACAGACAAAAAAAATTCTGCTTTGCCCTAAATTTGTCACATTCAAATGTAACCTCTAATCCCAGGAAGTTCAACTACTCAGAACTAGCATCCCAAGAATCTCCATTCCCTGAACTATGTTTAGATGTCATAGACAGTGAGAAACAAGACTGGAAACATACTTTAGACTTCATCTAGTTCAATCCCTTCATTTTACTTATGAAAAAAAGGGAAGAATTTGCCCAGCATAAATTGAGTGACTCTTCCCTGAATGGTCAGGAGAATTACTTGTAAAGTTCACTTATTTTGACAATAGTTAAGGAAAACTAGAATTCCATTTTCTATGGAATTCATCAAACTATAAGCATACTACATTATATAATATTTGACTTAGATCATTGTAGTCTCATCACTTCTTGCCTATTATTATACTTTAATAGTGAGAAAAGGATGCAGCGAGTAGTCAGGTTCGTGTTGATATGCTCAAGCCTGGAGTCCGTCCACATTCAGAGGCAGGTCTTGTGGTGATTGCAAATAACTAAAGTTCTACTACTAAGACTACTCCGACAACCTAGAATCACATAAAATGAGCAGGTGCTCCCTATATGCTCCTTACTTTTTCTACAAGGTATATAATCACCAGCCAACTTGATCTATAATATACAGAAAAGATAATACAGATATTATAAGAATTATCTGGGGCCACAGTCCCAAGTATTTAACTAACCACCAAATTATTATTCTCTAAACAGTATCATAATGATATATCCATATTTAGTCTTAGTGGAAGTAATATGGCTACTCCAGAAATCATTAGCACTAGTGAACCTTTCCTGATTCTTTTAATGTATTGCCTCTAAACTATTCCTAGATGCATAATTACCAGCAGTTAACTCCATATGTTTATTGACCCCAAATATTTATTGACCTACTGATTAATGAGTGATACGAATTTCCCTGTCAGTATACTTAATACTCATTTTGACTACTCTGAAGCAGACACAGGGGTTATGCTTTCTCATAAATCTGTTCATGGTTTAAAATAGTCATTTACAATGAAAGTTTTAAAATAATATGTTAGTTTGAAATGTTCCTCCTTATGGTAAGTAGGCATTAATATGCCTAATTACCCTCTACTGGAGGTTAGTTTCATTTACAAATTATATTGCACTAACTTATTGCTGTTGTATCTAGATTTCAGGTCATTCCCTATATCCACCATCCAAAATCAACATCTGCGTTTAGAAAAATGTTTCATTGCAAACCAAAGAAAATCCACCAAACTATTTTTTGGCCATTTAACTGAATTTCTAGGGAACTGAACTGATATTAAAAAAAATTAATATACTTTTTGAAAAAAAATTTAAAACCTCTACTTAAAAGCTCCTTTAATTTTTGCTATTACTACCACCCTCAAGTACCCATTATGCAAACCTACTACATACTTAACACTGCTCTAGGCACTGTGGGGGAATGTATAAGAAGTACTATACTCAGCATGTCAATTCAAGTCAACAAGGATTCATTGAACTTATAATATACCTTAGCAATTCAGAAGTAGAGACCCACAACTGCTTAGCTCAACATATCCCATTCAGCTTTAAATACATTTTCCAGCACTTGCTAGTAGCTGTTTCCAGTAAGAAAGAGATATATTTTCTGAATTCTTCATAAACCTGAAATGTGTTTTCCTCTATGAATTGATCACCAACCCACCTTCCATTTCATTATACTTTAAAAAAAGTGTGGAGACAAATATGTATATATATATATATATGATTTCTAGTCCATCAAAGTTTTCTCTAGCTAGCTGTGTCAATTTAATAGAGTTCCTTATTGTCTTTTGCCTCAGTTTCCTCATCTACAAATGATAGAATTGTACAAGAATGATCTCTTAATGTGCCTAGCAGCTCTAGTAATCTATTATCTCTGAATTTATTTGTTAGAAAAATTATTCCTATAAAATGTTTTAATTTGTTTTTATTTTTTTTTACTAAAAACAGGCATAATTCACAAAGCATTTAAGTATTTACTTTGTTACAGTAACTGGGTAGGTACTGAGGATACAGATGCCAAAAGATATTTTCTTACCTCAAAGGCCTTACATTCTATTAATGTAAAAGTATTTATTTAATGCATAGTTTTGGGGAAGATTTGTGGACTACGAGTCAAAATCACTGGGTTCATATATAAAGTATTTCTTTACTGACCTTGTCAACTTATCCAAATTAGTCATTTACCCTATCCCAATTCCAAACGTAAGATGAGGATGTCAATACTTGCACTCCTTCATAGGATCATTGCAAATATTAAGTAAAATTATCAATGCAGCTGAATTTCTTTCTTAACTGTAAAATGCTACATAAAGACAAATTATTACTATTATGATTATCCATTTCTGGCCTGTGATCAGAAGTTGGAGCCCAATAATGAATTGTCAATTGTCTAAGAACGAATCAGACTAAATTTAGAAAGTCTCATAAAATTATAGATTTTCAGAATTGGAAGGGTCTCCTCCATATAGTACCCATACTATATCTGAAATATATAGCAATATCTGAAAAGTGGTCATTCAATCTTTGCTTAAGATCTCCAGTGAGGAAAAATCTAGTACCACCCATGGCAACTCATTTCAATTATGGTTATCTCTGATAGAAAGTTGTAATTTTCCCCCCTTTACATCAAATCCCTTTTTTCCATAACTTCTCCCCTTTGTTCCCAGTTCTGTCCTCTATGGCTAAAAGTATAAGCCTAACCTTATTAAATAGGAGCACAACCTGGATTATTATGAAATCTTATTGCAGAATTATAAAATTGGAAGCCACAACAACTCTCAAACGCTATACCACAAATAGGTAGCAATTTTCATTTGTGAAGGGAATATGTGTACCAATGAAGTTATATATCTTTAAATTATTTAAATACCATCATCATCATCACCCTTATCTTTAATGATATATGCTTGCTTGTTCTCACAGTATACTAAATACAGTAGAAAAATAAAGATTGAGGGGGGTTGAAGTTTGGTTTATTATCTTTTTTCCAAAATCTGTCCTTCCTAACTTTCTTATCTCTGCTGGGGCCATCATCATTATTTTAGAAACCCAGGTTCCTGGGACCGGGAGTCTTTTGCTAAAACTCCTTCTCCTCACATTTCATCCTCAATCTGGTCACTAGTCATGCTGACTGTAATTTTGCAATCTCTCTCATATCCATCTTTTTCTAACCATTCATATGGCTACCACCACCACCCACATCTTTATCAATTCTCACCCAGATGATTTCAAGTCTCCTACTTAATCCCTTTGATAATCTGTTATATCCAAAGTTGCCTAATTGATCTTCCTACAATACATGTTACTTTTCTGCTCAAGAATCTCCAATGGACCCCTTTTGCCCCAAGGAGCAAATAAAAACTCCTTTGATTGTCATTTTAAAAAGTTTACAACATTTCTCCTTACAACTTATTTTTCTAGTCAGTCCAATTTCCCATTTCACACCCCTCACACATTCTGTGTCCCTGTCAAAATGATCTTAATTACAATTCCTCATAGGACAGCTAGGTGGTGCAGTAGAGTGCAGGGCCTGGAGTCAGGAACACTCATTTTCCTGAGTTCTAATGTGACCTCAGGCACTTATTACCTATGTGACTCTGAGCAAGTCACTTAACACTTTTTTTTTTTGCCTCAGTTTCTTCATCTGTAAAATGAGATGATGAAGGAAATGGCAAACTATTCCAGTATATTTCCCAAGAAAGCATAAATGGGTCATGCAGAAATAGACACAACTGAAAAATAATTCAGCAGCTGTTTAATAACTGATCCTAGGACTGGATATTCTACCTGTTTCTCCATGTATTTGATTAAGTTATCTGGGCATGCCTAAAATACTCTCCTTCTCTATTTATTTTTCAAATCTCCAGCTTCCATCAAGCCAAAGCTCAATTCTAAGATCCTACAAGAAACATGTCCTGATCTCTTTAATTGTCAGTGTTACAATGTACTAATTAAAACAATTTTCAAAATTTATTTTTTGTGTGTTTTGTATTGATTATCTGTTTACACATTTTACTCCCTTACAGGGTTCTCTTTAGAATTCAAAGTCTAGGAGAATAGGATTTTATTTTTTCATAGTTGTATCCCCAATGTCTAGAACATAGTAGATATAAGTAAATGTTTGATAAATGAATGGATCTTCTTCAACTGTTAACTCGCATTCTTCCATTCCTTTTTAGATGAAAAAGTACATGATTAATTTCACAAAAGTCACTTCACTGACGAGAAATTAATAGAATTCGTTATCATCATCATTATAGCTACCTTCACACTAATGTTGTTTTTGTCTTTGGTTATGTTTGCAGCAAATGAAGAAAGGGGGAAAAAAGGAACAAAGTTAGTTCAACCATGAGTGAGTTTTCGTAACTCGTAGGAGGCACAGTCGCTTTTTCCATCAGGTTGCTAGAATTTCCCAAGGTTACCTTTCTCTCAGGGAAAAAGCCCCCTAATAATGCATCAGAAATCTTTGATATTTTTAATACTGGAAAGTCATCAGGCTTTACCCAGAGATTCCCATTGTGCAAATTATGAAAGACAAAATTTGGAGAGAGGCTTTCTTATTCAGTGTAATCATTAATATCAAAATAGAAGTGAGTTGCTTTTTTAATCTTCTTCCTTTCCTTTTTTTTCTTAAGAAACAATAAAGGCATCCAACCTATTTGCTCCTCTTTTCCGGCCTCAGTGTTCTAGGGGCCTCTTCTATGTTTTGTACTTTCTGAGCCACAGAAATGTGCCCACCCACTTTCTGGTTTCCTGTCATTATGCTTCAAATAGCAAACTTTACATAATTTGAGGTAACTACTAGTCCATCACCTTTAGCTCCATTAGTCCTGCCAGTTAAAAATACTCTAATATCTGAAATACACACCTCCACGTGGTTATGAATTAGTAACTGCTGAGTTGTTCCTACTAGGGCATATTACGTGGTTTAGAAACCATGATTTCAAATTAACTGTTTTTCCCCATGCCAATCTGTGCACCAGAGAACCTCAAAGATTATAATTAAGACAGAGTACCTTGCCAGTTTGCTTCCCCTATCTTTATCTTAATTTTCTAATTTTTGAAAGGAAAGGATTTGAGTGAGGTCTGGTTATGAGTATTTTCTCCCTCATCAAATGATTATATTAATACTTAGACTTGTATACCTCTATATCAAGGTAGTGTTCATCCATCTTGCCACTGAGGCCTTTTGGAACCAATTTCTGAGTACCGAGACCATTGTATGTACATATGTATGTGTGTATATATATATATATATATATATTTTTACATATTTTCATTTTATGCTCACAAATATGTGATACATGTAATAAGTATATTATTATCTTTGTTACTGAAGATGAAACTAAACAGGTAGATTAAGAGATTTATAAGTATCTAGGGCATGTTTCAAACTTGTATGTCTCAGGTCACTGTCTAGGATTCTTTGTGCTTTTACCATACTACTACTAAATCTCTTGGATCCATCTTCTTCTATCCATTCACTGGATCAACACCTTAATTCAGGTACTCACTCTCTCTCCTGGGAACTATTATAATGATAATACCATCCTAATGATTTTCCTGACACTCTTCACTCTCCTTTCTGTCCACATAACAACCAAAATAACCTTCCTGATATATATATATATATATATACACACATATATCTATATATGTACATATATATATAATTGACATTACATATATAACTTCAGGTAAATTACTTAACTTCTATCAGCCTCAGTTTTCTCACCTCTATAATTGGTGGGGGGGGAAGGAATAGAGCAGGTTAGACTAGATAGCCTTTGAGATCTATAGAACATTGAGACTCATGATCCTTTCCTCCTCCAATAAATATTTCACATGGTGTTGATTCATTTTGCTGAGTGACTTCTTTTGAGTTTTTTCAGGTAATGGAGGTAACAAAGTGACACCTGAGTTATGTTTCTATTCCTCATTCTCATTACACAAGCATTCCACATCTTTTCCCCTAATATATATTCCTTTGATGTTATCTTTTCCCACTTTTTGAGCACAGTTCCTCAGTATTAGTAAGCTACAACCTGTTTATGCCTACTATATGATTTATTATGCTCTTTTAAATGAACTCTCAAAAAATAAAATTCCAACTAAAAAGGGCCAGCTAGATGGCAGAGTAGATAGAACACTGGCTCTGGAGTCAGAAGGACTTGTGTTCAAATCTGCTCTTAGATGCTTAACCCCAATTGCCTCTCAAAAAAATCCCAACTAAATCAACTCCAGCCTTTATTCTTTATAGATTATGTATTTACACTTGCAGCTATATTTCATATTTCTAAGAAAATATTTCCAACAAAGTAGGCTTTTTGTTTCAGAGAACCAATAATATTGCTAAAAGGACTATGGCTATTCCATCTTCTAAAGTACAACCAGCCTAATTTCCTTTCAAATATAAATCTCCTAGTTCATCATCTATCTGCAATGATTGTCCAATCTATGTACTACTGGACTTTTCCTATGAGCTGTCCATCACGATGCATACCACAATCTGGACCACATGCATTCTTGATTCTTTTGTTTTCCATGTATGAATTGTTAGACTATTCTTTTTAGGAATTGGGAATCTTATGAGAGAAGTTTCTGTGTTCTAGATGCTAATGATCATCACAATATTATCCATAACCAGGAGCATTAAAAGGGCCTTACTGAAACCATTATATCAATTGTAATGTGGGATAGACATTCTCCATGACATTAGAAAATACTTATGGCAAATAAAGCATTTTTATGCCTCTAACATGTCTGTTGCAATTTTTTATCTGTCTTGATGCTCAATTCTATCAGTAAATCAACAAATACCTATTATAGCAAACATTGCTTGGGACTCAGAGAAAGTCAGAAATAGTCCCTATTGTTGAGGAATTCAAAGGCAAATGTATGAGACAACATGCAAATAACCATGTATCAACAAATTACACACAGGATAAACTAAAGATAATCCCTAAAGAAAAGCATTGCATTAAGGAAGAGAAAAGGTTTCTCACAAAAGGTGGAACTTTAGGTGAGATTTATAGGAATCCAAGGAAGCCAAGAGGCATAAATGAGGAGGGAAAAAGAATGAGGCATGGGAATCAATCAGGGAAAAAAACCCAGAGTCGGAAATTAAATATAATATATGAGGAAAAGAAAGATCAGTGTCATTAGATCTCAGAATACATGGATGGCAGTATGGTGTAAAATGTTATGCAAGTATGTAGTATGTTTTATCAAAGCTTTGGATCTCCCTCAGTGACCAGTGCAGTTCTCTTAGCAAAAATAAACAACTAGGGGGCAGCTAGGTGGTGCAGTGGATAGAGCACCAGTCCTGAAGTCAGAAGTTCCTGAGTTCAAAACTGGTCTGAGACACTTAACACTTCCTAGTTGTGTGACCTTGGGCAAGTCACTTAACCCCACTGCCTCAGCCAAAAAAAAAAAGTAAGCACTTAATAATCAATATGAACATATTTTCATAACTGTCCATTTACTCATGTTTTTCCTTCCATATGATATTACTCCGAACTACAACTTCCCACCTTTCAAGGTACAGATTAAATAACATTTCCTCTATCCTCTCCTGATTACTCACAACTACTCCTGACCAGATCATGGCCTCTTCACATCCAGTCTGAACTATTGCAATAGCCTTGTAATTATCTAATTTTTCTTAAATCCCTTTTCACTCAAATCTATCCTCCACAATTGATTTTCCTAAAATAAAGATCTATGTCACCTCTCTATGCAATAAATATTAGTGAATCCCTATTACCTCCATAATCAAATATCAATTCCTCTGGGTATTTACAACTCTTCCCAACTTAATCCCCTGCCATCTTTTCAATCTTCTTGCACTACTCCTTTTTATGTACCATACAATCTATTTATACTGGACAATTTGCTGCTCTCTCAGGTGACAGTCCATCTGATTTCTGTGTGTCTTTTAATTGAATGTTCCCTATGGCCAAAATTATCTTTAGTTATTGTCAGCTAGTTTCTTAGAGTTTTCCTCTAAGATTAACTATAACATGTACTGTCTCTATCTGTTGTGTACATAATTATTTATATGTTGTCTTCTTCATGAGACTGTGAACTCCTTGAAAGCAGGCTGTTTTTATTTATTTGTTTGTTTAGAGTGCTGGGTTTTTATTTGTTTTATTCTGGTTTTGTTTGGGGTTTGTTTATTTGGGGGGTTTGTTTGCTTGTTTGTTTTAATCTTTCTTTATATCCCCAGCATTTAGCATGGTCTTTGACACAGAGGAGGTATTTAATAAAGGTTTGCTGACTTTAATTATTTTTCAACAGATTTACTTCAAATCCCACCTCCTACAAGGGGTCTTTTCCAGTTCTCTGATGGGGACTGGAGTAAACTCCCAACAGTTCATGTTATTCTAAGAGTCCTCTTAGAATCTTAGAGTCCTCTAACTCCATGCTCACCATTCTGAAATTCTATTTGGGTAATAGTCAGATTTACCTTATGTCTGGAGCATGAAGATGTAGGAAGTAACTGAAGGACCTTTGATCTCTTCACTAAAACTAATTCTTGAATGAAGGCTTTCATAGGCATATTAAACTGCCTTTATACATGCTACTGACCATCTAGTGAATTTAATTTCAAAGCAATGATATGATATGGAATTTATAATTATACTAGGGGATATCCTGATCTATTTACTTTTACATTGTGTGCTTAGCAGGAAAGGAAACCAAAAGTCAGTCAGTCCATCACTCTTTTTCATTTACTCTATGATCTTATTATCTTGTAACAGGAAATAAAAGGTATCCTGAACCCTGAACTCAGCCTTCCTTTTTAAAAAAAAAAAAAGCCAGAAATAGCTCCAATTTTTTCATTCTTTCACTTGTCATTCAACAAATAATTAATGAGTGTCCAGGGGCCATCTCCAGTTTTGATCTATAGTTTGCCACTGGACCTAGATGATTCTGGATGAAAGAAGTTAGCCTTCTTACTTGAATCCAGTTCACTTGCAAATCATGACATCACCTCTCTGATGCCATGATTCTCTTCCAGAACACAAGGCAAACAACAAGTTGTTAGTGTTGAAGGAAAGACTCTTCTAAGGTTACCTTTTATCTACTCTGTGTCATGTATGTCCCAATTCACATACATGTTTTCCCCATATTTAAGTTCAAATTCTTTGGCTACAGGGACAATCTGTTTTTTGTTGTTCTTGCTTTTACTTTGTCTCCTCAGCATTTAGCACTAGCACACTGTACATATTTAATACATAATTTTGGGGAAGATTTATTTAATTAGATTAGAAAACACATAATAAATGGTTACTAAGTTTTCAGTCTCTTCAACGTGTATAGCTCCTATTATACATATAACTCATCTTGTCAATAAATCATATACCAGTTTCTACGATTACTGAAATGTCTTACAAATAATGTTTCATCAAATACACCAAATTGTAAGCTTCAAGTGGCTTCTGTACTGTGCCTGTGATCTTTTTACACTATAAACCTTACCTTTAGTCATGAAGCCTTTAAAATCATATACTCTTCAAGCAGGAAGGTATTGTAGACATCATCTTATCCAAGCATTCTTAGACATTCTGTCTATTATGAACCCCCTTGGAAGTCTAATGAAGATTATGGCTTCCTTTTCAGAAGAATGTTTTTGAACAAGTAAAGAAATGCTGGATTTTAGCTAGAAAATTAGACAACAAGGTAGTGTAGTTGATAGACTGCTCTGCTTGTAGGTAGGAAGTCCTGGGTTCAAGTGTGACCTCAGATTCTTACTGTGTGAAAAGGTTTTAATCTATTCTGCCTCAGTTTCCTCAACTGTAAAACAGAGATCATAATAACAACTATCTCATAGAAGTACTGTAAGGATCAAATGAGATAATATTTTTAAAGCCCTTGTCACAAACTCTGGGACATGCTAGATGCTTACTAAATGCTTATTCCCTCCAAATTCTCTCCTCTGAAATTTTTCCATGAATTTTCCAGGTTAAGAAACCTTATCCAATTAAGCTCATCTAAGCAGAGGGTTTGCCATCATTTCTCATCAACAGCTTTGCCTGACCTCAACTCCAGGAACACTAGGCTCTTCCTCAGCCCTCATGACCCCAGATTACCCTAATCACCTCAAATCTCATCAGCATGCAAATTGACTCAGATTTTAATACTTAACATATTCTCATCTCACCCTAGATCACCTCTGCCCTCCGATTGGAAGGCTGGAGAGAAAACTATTAAACTTCTTTCAAAGTCTTCTTTTTTCTTTAAATTTTTTTCTTCATTTTGAACTTAAACACAAAAAGACAAAAAATTAATATTTCCAATATAAACAGAGGATTCAATATGAAACCATGAATTTCTATTTCTTTGGAATATTATTGGTGAGCAGAGTGATTTTAGAAAAACTTAGAAATATTTACATGAATTAATGCTGAGTGAAGTAAACAGAATCAAGAGAACATTATACACGGTAACAGCAAAATTATATGATGATCAATTATGATAAACTTGTATTCCGATAGACTTGGAAGACTTCACCATCAGCATCCAAAGAGAGAATTTTGGAGACTGAATACAGATCAAAGCATGCTATTTTCATCTTTTTTTTCTTTGTTTGCTTTTTCTCATTGCTTTTCCCTTTTGTTCTGATTTTTCTTTTGCAGAAATGACTAATATGGAAATATGTTTAAAATGTTTGTATATGAATAACCTATATCCTGGGGAAAGGAGGTAAAGAAAGGAGGGAGAAAAAAATTGGAACTCAAAATCTTATAAAAATTAATTTTGAAAAATACCTTTACATGTAACTGGAAAAATAAATGCTATTGAAACTTTAAATAAACAAATAGGATGTACATTTAAAAATAATTTTCATTTCATTCTATTTAATTTAAAAAAAAGTAATAAATGCTTCAACTTGTTTTTCAAAGCTACTCTCTTTTTTGTGCCTCTTTCTAAGTTTTTCTTTTGTTTTTTTTTGTTGTGCACTTTTTCCTCCCTCTTTCCACACTCCCCTAGAGAAAGTACAAATATACATGTATACATATATATATGCATACCTATGTGTATGTCTGTGTAAAATTTTACCATACATGTTTCTGTTTATCAATTCTTTCTCTACTAGTAAATATCATCTTCCTTCATAGAACTTTTGTAATTGATTTGAGGATTTATAATACTCAAAATGACTTAAAAATTCAAAGTTGTTCTTAGAAAAATATTGCTATTTCTGTGTATAGCACTCTCGTTTCACTCTTCATTACTGCATTTAAGTCTTTCCATGTTTTTTCTAAATTCAATCAACCATGTTCTTCTCAAATTACCATCATGTCTTTTAGTACAGCAGCAGTTCATCACTTACCACAACTTGTTCCAATCATTCCCCAATTGATGGGTATCTCCTCAACTTACAGTTCTTTGCCACCACAAAGAGAGCTGCTATAAATACTTTAGAATACATGTTTTCTTTTCCTTTTTCTCTAACCACCTTGGGAAAAAAAGATCTAAAGTGGTAGTACTGGGTCAAAGGGTATACACAGTTTTATCCCAGATTGATCTCCAGAATGGTGGGATCAACTCACAGTTCCATCAGCAGTGAATTATTGTCCCATTTTTTCCACATCCCCTACAATAATTGTTGCTTTCCCCTTCTAACATTTTAGCCAATCTAATAGTTGCAAGGTCATAGTTCAAGGTTGTTTTAATTTTCATTTCTCCAACCAATAGTGATTTAGAGCATTTTCTTATGACTATATATCATTTTGACTTCATTGAAACTACCTATTTACAGCCTTTGACTGTTAGTTGGAGAAAGACTTATATTCTTAAAAATTTAACAAAGTAGGGCAGCTAGATGATGTTACAGATAAAGTATCAGCTCTGAAATCAGGAGGACCTGAGTTTAAATTCAGCCTCAGGCTCTTAATACTTGTGAGCTGTGTGACATTGGGAAAGTAATAACCCCAATTGCCCTATCTATAAAATTTCCCCCCAATTTTTTGCTTTCCTTCTACTCTTGGCTACATTGGTTTTAACTTGAGTAAACATTTTAAATTTGATTGAAATTATCCATTTTATACTTCACAATGCTCCTTCTCTTCCTTATTCATAAATTGTTCTCCTATCCATAAGTCTGATATGTGTCATGTTCTTCAGATTTCCTTATGCTATCTCCCTTTATTTCTAGATCACATATCCATTTAGACTTTCTTGCTATAAATAGCGTAAAATGTTCTATGCCCAATATCTGCCATACTGTTTTCCAGCTTTCCTAACAATTTATGCCTACTCTGTCCACTAATCTACTTTTTAGTTTCTTTAACAGTACCAGATGGTTTTGATAACTACTAGTTACTAATATCATTTAGAATCTGGTACTATTAAACCTCCTTCCTTTAATTTTTTCATTAATTCTTTTCATATTCTTCACTTTTTGGCCTTCTAAATGAATTTTATTATGTTTTCTAGCTCATTAGGATGGCACTGAATAAAAACTCTTCCCTTTCTTGAGGGCTTATAACCTTTCATGTAATTCCAGTTTCCATTAGCAGTTTTACTTGGCTTAGACTGTGAAATACCCTATCTCTAGACTGCATACTCCTGGTGACCTTCCCTTCTCCTTTTCAATTTCCTTTTGTATGTTATTCTCTTCTTCCATTAGATTGTAAGCTCTTTGAGGATTTTTATTTTTTGCATCCTCAGTGTTTAGCCTAGTACTTGCCATGTAGTAGGTGCTTAACATGTTAATTGAATTGAATTGAAAAACAGTCACATGTTTACTCAGTGAAAGATTCAAATTCAGATTTTATGACTTAAAATTGAATATTCTTTTGAATTTATCCTTGAGTATGACTCAAATGCAATATTTATTAATCTTTTAGGATACATAAAGCACTTCAGGGGCTATAGTAGGTATTGAGAGGAATATAAAAACCAATGGCATGTTGTCTTCAAGAAGTCTATGATTTGATAAGGAAAAACTATACTGAAATAATTATAATGCAAAATTCATTGGAAGAGATGAATATTATAAAGAGAAACAATATAAATCAGCACAACAATGAAATATTTGAATTCTGAGTGTAGAAATATTCATTGTCAGATTTAGGAAAGTTTCATAGGGAATAAGATTTCAAAGGATCGGAGCATCTATTTCAGGTGGAATGAGTTTTTCCTCCCATTGGAAGAGAATATCTTCTGCATTATGAGGGAAGTAAAAAACTGAAAAAAGCATTTCAAGACTTTCTCTAAAGTATTAAAGATACAGGTCCCAGAAGAACTTACTTCTAGAAAGGGAGAAGTCTATTGGATTCTATTTTGCTCAATATGTCCCTTCTGCCATCCCTCCTGATGTTTTTGTAGCAGAGAGCACAACAGAACTACCCCAAGAGAACTATCTTAGATGATGATAATTAAACATTAGCTGAACACCAGCAGGGTTTATTATTTAGGTCTTTAAATACTGGGATAATTATAAGACTCATCAATAGCTGGATTCTGTCCTTTTATAAATTAGACCCTGGAAATAAGGAAAGCACTTAGAAAGCCCTATCCAAGGCCACTTGAAATGATTTCATAATGTATTATCTTTGGCTATTCCAAAAACAAGGAAATGCCTTAATATCATTTCAATTTGCTTTTTTTTTTTCAGTTTATGGTTTTATATATTATTTTCTTTGCTATCTTCCATGATACTCTTTACTGATTACTAGTATCAGTCATGGAGGTCCGTATGATTATGACACTCTTTCTAAACTTTGAATTATAATGTACCTTATAACCTGGGTTTACATAAAACAGATAGGATAGTAGCAAACAAAAGATCTGGTATTATTCCTTCACTGTAATGGGTGAAATCTTCTCAATTGCTAATCTTGCCAGGCTTGATTCCTATTAGGCAAAAGTCTTATTGTATGAGTGATTGTATTTATGCTTACCCAGGTTATATGAAAGATTTATCTCAGAAATCAATTCAATTCAGTAAACATTTATTAAGCTGCTATAATATGCCAAGGACTGCACTAGGTGCTAGGAACACAAAGACAAAAATGAAACAGTCTCGGCTCTCAAGAAGCTACATTCTACTGGATTGAAACATGTGTAGAGATAATTCAATAAAAAGAATACTGACAGAACTTTTTTTTTCATTGGTACAGGGAATTCACAGATGGGGAGTCTTCCTCTGCCAATGCAAGTTGGCATCTTTTCTGAAATACACATGCATACACAACAACAACAACAATAAGAACAACAAAAGTGAATAAGACTGCTTTTTCTGGAACCATTAGAGATTGGATGAAGAGGCATTATTAATAACACTTTAAAGTACAGTATAAAGCACTCTAGTTTTAAACTGAAAGGGGCTCAAAACCCTAGCTCCTACCATAAGCATTGTGTCCTAGAACAAATCATTTTATTTCCCTATTTTGTTGTTTATTAATCAGAGATCATATTGCTCCTCAGATGGTCTGTGAAGAAAGGAATTAGAGCACCAGAAAAATGTGAAGTATCATTATCATTGTTGTTACTGTTGTTAAATTACCTGTTTTTCTGTCCATTCTGAATTGCAAGCCCTGTAAACTTCTGCCCTCTTTAAATGTAAATCCATTTTAAAATGTGCATTAATTAGTGGAGGCTTTGGTTTTAATATCTCATGTAACCAAGATTCCTATGTCTATAATATAGGATTCAATGAAGAAGAGGATTTAGGATTTTAATAAAATTCTAAAAAAGAAAATTATATTTTTATGAAGCTTTTTATTTTTAAAACACATGCACAAATAGTTTTCAACACTCACCTTGCAAAATCTCATTCCAAATTTTTTTCTCCCTCCCTTCCCCCACCTTCTCTTACAGACAGCAAGTAATCCAAAACATGTTAAACATGTCCAATTCTTCTATACATATTTCCATACTTATCATGCTGCATAGGAAAAATCAGATCAAAAAGGAAAAAAATGAGAAAGAAAGCAAAATGCAAGCAAACAACAAAAAAAGTGAAAATACAATGTTGTGATCCATATTCAGTCTTCATAGTCTCTCTCTGGATGTACCTCACAAGTCTGTTAGAATTGGCCTGAATCATCTCACTATTGAAAAAAGCCAAGTCTATCAGAATTGATCATCATATAATCTTGCTGTCACTATGTACAATGTTCTCTTGATTCTACTCATTTCATTTTAATATCATTGCTACCCTCTAGGAATTCATATCCATAGCCATTTTTAAATAAATCTAAAAAGAAACATTTACTGATTACTTATAATATGCAATATAAATCTCTCCAGGCCTTTTTTAAATCATCCTGCTCGTTTCTTATAGAACAATAATATTCCATAACATGTATATACAATAACTTATTCAGCCATTAACCAGCTAATTGGCATCCACTGTTTCCAGTTCCTTGCTGCTACAAAAAGGGCTGCTACAAATATTTTTGCACATGTGAGTCCTTTTCCTTTTTTTAATGATGTCTTTGGGATACAGACCCAGGAGAAATACTGCTGGATCAAAGGATATGGACAGTTTGATAGCCCTTTGGGCTTATCCATATTGCTCTCCAGAATGGTTGGATCAGTTCACATCTCCATCCACAATGTATTAGTGTCCCAGTTTTCCCACATCCCCTCCAACATTCATCATTATTTTTTCCTGTCATCTTAGCCAATCTGAGAGGTATATAACAGGTACTTCAGAGTTATCTCAATTTGCATTTCTCTGATCAATAGTGATTTAGAGCATTTTTTCATATGATTAGAAATGGTTTTAATTTCATCTGAAAATTATATATTCATATCCTTTGATCATTTATCAATTAGAGAATGTCTTGCATTCTTATAAATTTTAGTCAATTCTCTATATATTTAAATAGAAAAATTTAAAACTAAAAAGAAACAGTTACTGATTACTTATAATATGCAAGCCATTTTATAAAGAGAACACAAAAAAGAATAAAGCATCATTGCTACCCTCTAGGAATTTTTTTTTTATCCATAGCTTTAGCACATTTCAGGGAAGGGGGAGGGAAAGTAAAGTTTATATAAGAGGTTACTTACCTTCATGGAGATTACAGTCTAATAGAAGACAAAAGCACAGATTCCAATAATAGGAATAACTATGTTTTATTGGTAAAGGTAATTCCAAAACAAAGAAATTTGCTCTACTAGTGCAGGTCAACACCTTCTCTGCAATTAGTAGAATTAAAGATTTGCCTAGAGCATTGAGAAGTTAAATCACTTTCTAAAGACTCCTAGACAGTATTGACCAGTGCAGGACTTGAAGCCTGGTCTTTCTGGTTCTAAGAACAACTCTCTATCCATTATGCCTTTCTATTATGCATAATAGCGTATAATAAGAACATTTAAGAGTTACAATCCAAAGTGTAACGTGAGAACTATTAGAATATATTATTACCAATTTTAGGCAGGGAGTGGGGGACCAGTGAAGAGTTCCTAAAGGAATTGACATTTTTGAGTTGAGCTTTAAAAATAGATAATAAATATTGATGCAAAGCCAGGTGGCCCAGTGGATAGAGCAATGAACCAAGAGTCAGGATAAATCTGCCTCAGATACTTATTCACTCTGGGCAAGTTACTTACCCGCTATCTGCCTCAGTTTCCTCATCTGTAAAGTAGAAATTACAATATTAGCACCTTCCTAGATTGTTGTGAGAATGAAATGAGATATTTGCAAAATGCTTTAAAAACTTTAAAGAACTATATAAATGCTAGTTATTGGTGGTGGTGGTGGTGGTAGTAGTACTAGTAGTAGTAGTAGTAGTAGTAGTAGTAGTAGTAGTAGTAGTAGTA
>JAJPUD010001241.1:155829-168593 GCA_023553655.1 Myrmecobius fasciatus
TAGTAGTAGTAGTAGTAGTAGTAGTAGTAGTAGTAGTAGTAGTAGTAGTAATATCATCCTAAGCAAAGACACAAAAGTATGAGAGCATAGTATGTTTTTGAGGGGCAAAGTTGTCCAGACTGGCTCAAGAACACAGTTAACATAGGTCAAGGCTGTAAAGTCTGATAGAAGCAAAGTCAATGTAAAGAGCCTTGACAATGAAACAAAGGAATCAATGCTTGACTTGAGAGGTGATGGGGAACTTGGGAAGATTTTAGAGCAGAAGGATGACATGACCAAGTAAAAATATAATTGTGGAAACAATATGAAAACTGAATTGGAAAACAGGGTAAAAGAATATTGTTGAAGGGAAGCAAGATGATGCATTGGATAGAGCACTAGCCTGATGTCAGGAGGACCTGAGTTCAAATCTAGCCTCAGATACTTAGCACTTATTACTGTGTGACTATAGGCAAGTCATCATGTCACATAGATAGTAAATAGTGTCCAAAATGCAGAAAAAAATTAATGAACAGCAACAAAAACACAGGCAACAAAAAGGTATTAGCAAGGGTAACCATAAAGACTTTATTTTTTAATAGTTTTAAATTTTTTTCAATTAACATGCATTTATTTTCTTTCCCTCCTACATATATCCACCCCATAATAGTTTCAAGTGTTGTGGGAGTAAAAACTAAATTTTAAGAAGCAGATGTGAGAGTGAGGGATTAGTGAATATGTAAAGGTTAGGAGTGAAGGTGAGATGAGAATTGGAACAATAACTGGATGAACTAGGTAGAAGGAACAGTGGAAAGATGCAAGGAGCAGACTTTGAGAAAATTAGGATCAAGTAATTTAAAGGGCTGTAGTAAATGTTGTTAGGGGAGAGAGCTGTTTGGGTTGTTAAAGCAAGGAGAATTGAATAATATTTTGTTTCAAAGTTCAAGAATAGAGACAGACTTGTTAACAGGGGAGTTTAGGATTCCAAACAGAATAAACTAGTGCAGGAGATCTGGTGGACTTATTTGTGATGACCCTTGGAGGAGCAATGTAGCATTAGAATAGGGGTGAGGAATTGGGAGTTAGTGGCATGCCTCACTTGCATCTCAGGTGTTGGAATTGGATGACTGATATTGGGGAACATCAGGAGATAGATTTCCATAGCCTGTTCCATCAACAGAATGAAACTGTTACAGTTTAATTCTCCTAGAATTTGAGAATTGATGCTAAGAAATAGATATCACCATAAAGATGAGTTTGGGCTCCTTCACTGACAGAATACGTCTCAGATCTCTCTGATCTTGACTTCACAGCTTTGAGTTTTTGCTTTCTAATTAGAGAAGTGAGACATGGTCATATATCATTATAATGTTGCCCATTTGTATTATGTAGTTCGTCAGAATCTACAAAGAACTCTTCCCACAATAAGCTTATGAAGTAAATAGTATAGATGAGGAAAAAGATTCTGTAGGCAGTCATGTAACTTGACAATGGGATTACTCACAGCCAGCATAGGAACCAGGACTCAAAACCAGAACACATTTCTTTATTCCAAATCCAGATTTCTTTTCACTACACCATATTATCCATCACATAAATATGATGTTGCCCAAGCCCCATTGTTTATAAGGATGCAGATAACCAGCGCAGGATCAATATTCAGAAATTTGGGTGGGTTATTGTCTGAGTATCAAAACAACTTGATAATCGTGCATCCAAATTCAACCCATAATGGGACTTGGCACCAATGTGATCTGGTTCACCATCCCTAGACTATCTTATAGCAGTCAGAATTGGGTTGTATTCATGTCTTCACAAATTTGTAACAAGTACTGAGTATTGTGTGGTAAAATGCATAACAGAGGTACAAAAATAGTACTATGAGGTCTCAGAGACAGGAGAGAACATTTCTAGCTGGAGGATCAAAGAAAGCTTCAAATTGCAGGTGGCAGCAATTCAATTCAGTCAGGCTTTGAAAAGCAAATGTTTTTGACTGGCAGAAAAGGAAAGTGATGGTATTCCAGTAGAAGGCAGAGGTTGTGAAGTGGGAAATCCCATTGAATATTCTGGGAATACTGAGCATGTTTTCTATGGAAAAATCAGGTACATTAAGAGAAGCAAGAGGAGAATATTAAAAAATTTAAGTTGCAGTCTTATTCTATATGGCTAAAAAGCCAGGAAAAAAATAGACTTTGATGCATAAATAAAAGACAGTGTCTACAGGAAATGAATAGGAAAGTGATATGACTAGAAATGTGCACCAAGAACAATGACTGTATTATAAATAGGGAGATTAATCGATAGACTTGCAATAAATTCAGTGAAAAGTATTGAGGACAGTATGTTGGCCAATGACTATGACCATGAGAATTGCAAAAATTTGGAAGTTAGTTAATTAGTTAGTACAGGGCTATTATTTCATCAGTGAGGGTTCTTCTTTAGGAAGAAAATTACTTTAATCAATACAATTTTTTCTTCACCTTTTCTGTATTCATAAAGAATTGTCTGGAGCATTAAGAGTGTGAGTTAACCAGAGTCTCACAATTGCCAGTCAGAGGTGGTTTTTATTCCTTGCTGGTAGGAAATATCTTCTCTTCTGTATTTATATCCCTCCTCTTTTTCCCCCTTTTCTTTCTTCTTTTTCCTCCTCCTCTTCCTCCTCCTTCTCCTCTTCTTCCTCTTCCTCCTCCTCCAAATTTGGTCCATTTTTTCAGATGAGGACATCGAAGCTGTAGACCAATATAGTAGAATTGGGCTATAAATTTAAGCACTTTGGCTTGAAATTCAATGTTCTTTTCAAGGAATCATACTGCCTCTTACCTGTACATTAGTGGAAGAGAGATGAGTAGATGAGAAAGAGAAGAAGTTTTAGGGCCGAGCCTCAGGAAATATCTAAAAATAAGGATAGGGAAAAGGGGTTAGATATTTTAGTAATGCTAGTCTTATTCTTTTCTTTCATGCTTTTGTATAAAAAAGGCTCTGCAAACTGTAGTTCGTGAGAATCCTTCAGTTGGCAAGAAGTCAGAGATGATATAGTAGAACCTTTGCTCTAAGAATAAATTCTGTCTACAACATAATCACAAACATTTATAAAGTGCTTTAAGGTTTACAAAGTGCTCTTCATTTTACCTCATTTGATTCTCACTCCAACTTTAGGATTTAAGTTCTATCAGTATCCTATTTTGCAGATGAAAAAACTGAAGTTGAGAGATGAATGCCTGAGGCATGTTTCAAATGTAGGTCTTTTCTAGTTCCAAACTAGCACACTGACCACTACAACAAAGCACACCTAATGAATGGTCAACAAGCATCATCTTGAATTTCAGTAAATGGAAGCTCACTACCTTCCAAGGCATCCCACTTCATTTTTTTCATAGATCTATTGGAACTTTTATTTAAGATCTTGAAAATCTTCCTTCCTAAAATGCATATTCATTAGTTCCGGTTCTGTCCTCTAGGGTCTCTGAGAATCTGTTTAATTATTTTTCTGCTTTTTTATTAGAAAAACTCATTCTGGGAGCTTTAAATGCCATATATTTTACCTTGCCTGTCTAATTTTTAAAGGAGGAATTAGTTTGGTTTCTTTAAAATGACAGACCTCCTTACTCTATTCTGAGAAATAGAGTATGGATGCCTTGATATTTTTTATCATAGCCTGGGGGGGGGAGGGAGTTGGGTAGTGGGACATGTGAAGGAAGAATAGGGTAAGGTATGCCTGGACAGTAAATACCAAGTTCTGACCTACCATTTCAAAGGAAATTCCCAATCATATATCTGACTATTTTTCTCTAATTACATTCATATTCGATGCTGTTCTTTTCATTGTGGTAAAAACCCAAATGGAGGAAGAGAAACAGGGGAAAATGAGAACTCAGGTTACCACATGATTTGAAACCAGGAAACTGAAAAGAATAAACTGTACTCACTTCTTCTGGTAAATAAATATTCTTACCTTGAAATGTCACCTTAAAAAACCCCATTGTCCCTTTTGGGCACTGTGAGAACCTGATGAACAAATGTTTAATGTCATTTAACAACTCAAAGTAGGAAAAAGGCAATAATAATACATTTATGTTATCATGTATAATTTATAATATATTTGATATTTTATATATAATATCTGGTTATAATAATACAGACAGAATGGAAAAATAGATAGCTTTAGAGTTAGAAAAACCTGAGCTAGAGTTCAGCTTCTGTCCAATAATGACTAAATAAATCACTCAATCTCTGGCTATTTTAACAACTTTCTAAGATTATAAATTGAAAGCCAGGTATAAATCTACACTGGTGGAAGGTGTTTCCTCATTGGGAGTTCCCTATGTCAACGAAATCATGGGTCCGGTTACTAAAATAATAATAATAGTAATAAACTGACATTTTAGAAGCATTTTACAAAAGTTGGATATTGTGACTAGGTGATGCAAGGTGGACAGAACTGACTAAGAGTCTAGTAACTAAAATAACAATAATAGAAATAAGCTGACATTTGAGAAGCATTTTAGAAAAGTTGGATATTGTAACTAAGTGCTGCAAGGTGGACAGAATTGACTGAGAGCATTATTCCCAAGTCAAAAATGTAGTGGTAGTTTGCTAAGTAGAAGAAAAGACAGAAAGCCCCACAAAATAGCTCTGATTACAAAGAATTAGGGAATTTTGCATGTTTTACCGATGTGAGTGTTTCACTGCTGTTGGTAATTGTTAGGGAACAAATACAATACTGAAGACCTTAGGAGCATCATGACCAAATCAGAAGAGAAAATTTCGTTTTTCACTCTTGTTTAATTCATTTTTCTTTGCCATTGAGAACAGTCTCAAGAAACCAGCAAGATGAATTAGAAAAAAAAAGGTTTCCTAAAGAGAAGGGGGACACAGAGATCAAACTTGAATTATTTAGAAGAATCTGACTGAAAAGACACATTTGATTGGATGAATAATATGAATGTTGCAATTAATTGTGAATGTATTAGATAAATGGAAAATCTGAATCAATCAACTAACCTGTCAGTCAACAAGCATTTGCTAAGCACTTATTATTTGTCAAGCACAATGTAAATACAAATAATTTAACAATTCCTAATTTCAAAGAGTTTACATCAATTCAAAGAATGATCATTTGTGGAGGTCAATAGATGTAGGAATTGTAGTTGTGATGGAAAGGTCCCAGCTCATTTATTTTCCTACTAAGCAGCAATCTCTCCTTCACTAAAGGTAATAACCTTAAGAGAAAATAAACTTCCTCATATAATGAACAAGCAATTACTCCATATTCAGCAACTATTTTAGAGAGTCAGTTCCTATATTTTAAGCTCTGTGAATACCAAAAAAAGCAAAAACAACTCTTTCCCTCAAGGACACCTACAATCTAATGGGGTAGATAACATGTAAACAACTATATAAAAGAAAGAAATGCACAGCATAATTTGTAGGTAATTATAAAGAAAGGTGATAGTATTAGGGAGAAGAAAGGGAAACCAGGAAAAGCCTTGGGCAGAAATAGGATTTTGAAGAAAGCGAGGGAAATCCAGAGATGAAAGGAAAAAGGGGAAAGAATCTAGGCACTGGGACAGATAATTAAAAGTCAATGAATAGAAAAATAAATATCTAGAAATGTTAGGTTTGGCAGTAAGAGAAGAAAAAGAGATTAAGGGAATTAGAGTAGGTAATGAGGAAACCAAATTATCACTCTTTGCAGATGACATGATGGTATACTTAGAGAACCCTGGAGACTCAACTAAAAAACTACTAAAAACAATTCACAACTTTAGCAAAGTTGCAGGATACAAAATAAATCCATATAAATGATCAGCATTTTTATATATTACCAACAAAGTTTAGCAGCAAGAGATACAAAAAGAAATTCTATTCAAAATAACTGTCAATAGTATAAAATATTTGGGAATCTATCTGCCAAGGAAAAGTCAGGAACTATACGAACTAAGCTACAAAACACTTTCCACACAAATAAAATTAGACCTAGTCAATTGGAAAAAAATCAAGTGCTCATGGGTAGGCCGAGCGAATATAATAAAAGTAACAATGCTACCCAAACTAATTTACTTATTTAGTGCCATACCAATCAAACTCCCAAGAAATTATTTTACAGATCTAGAAAAAATAGTAGCAAAGTTCATTTGGAAGAACAAAGGTCAAGAGTTTCAAGGGAATTAATGAAAAAAAAAGGCAGATGAAGGTGGCCTTGTTGTACCAGATCTAAAACTATATTATAAAGCAGCGCTCATCAAAACCATTTGGTACTGGCTGAGAAACAGAGTAGTCAACTAGTGGCATAGGATAGGATCACAGGACAAACTAGGCAATAACTATAGCAAAGACCCCAGCTTTTGGGATAAGTACTCACCATTCGACAAAAACTGCTGAGAAAATTGGAAACTAGTGTGGAAGAAATTAGGGCTTGACCCATACCTAACACCACATACCAAGATAAGATCTAAATGGATTCATGATCTAGATATAAAGAGTGATACTATAAGTAAATTAGAGGAACATAGTATAGTTTACCTCTCAGACCTGTGGAGATGGAATAAATTTATGTCCAAAGAAGAAATGGAACTCTTAATTGAACACCAGATAGATAATTTTGACTATTAAGTTAAAAAGTTTTTATACATACAAAACTAATGCAGTCAAGGAGGGAAGCAATAAATGGGAAATCATCTTTACATTTAAGGGTTCTGATAAAGGCCTCATTTCTAAAATATATAGAGAATTGTCTCATATTTATAAGAATTCAAGCCATTCTCTAATCAATAAATGGTCCAAAGATATGAAAAACAATTTTCAGAGGATGAAATTAAAACCATCTCTAGTCATATGAAATTACTATTGATCAGAGAAATGCAATTTAAGACAACTCTGAGGTACCACTACACACCTGTCAGATTGGCTAAAATGACAGGAAATGATAACGATGAATGTTGGAGGGGATGTGGGAAAACTGGGACACTAATACATTGTTGGTGGAACTGTGAACGGATCCAGCCATTCTTGAGAGCAATTTGGAGCTATGCTCAAAAAGTTATCAAACTGCATATACCCTCTGACCCAGCAGTGTTTCTATTGGGCTTATATCCTAAAGAAATTTTAAAGGAAGGAAAAGGCCCCACATGTGCAAAAATGTTTGTGGCAGCCCTTTTTGTAGTGGCTAGAAACTGGAAACTGAATGGATGCCCATCAATTGGAGAATGGCTGAACAAATCATGGTATATGAATGTTATGGAATATTATTGTTCTATGAGAAATGTCCAGCAGGATGATTTCAGAGAGGCCTGGAGAGACTTGCATGAACTGATGCTGAGCGAAATGAGCAGAACCAGATCATTTTACGTGGCAACAACAGGAGTATATGATGATCAATTCTGATGGACATGGTTCTCTTCAACAATGAAATGTTTCAAACCACTTCCAATTGTTCAGTGAAGAAAGCCATGTACACCCAGAGAGAGAGATATGAATGTGAACCACAACATAACATTTTCATGCTCTCTATTGATGTTTGCTTGCATTATGTTTCCCTTCTCAGATTTTTTTCTTGTAGATCTGACTTTTCTTGCATAGCAAGATAACTGTAAAAATATGTATACACATATTTGATTTGTCAAGTATTTTAACATAATTAACATGTAGTGGATTTCCTGCCATCTAGGGGAGGGGTGGGGACTAGGGGGGAAAAATTTCTAATAGAAAGCTTTGTAAGGGTCAATGTTGAAGAATTACCCATACATTGTTTTGCAAATAAAAAGTTTTAATAAAAAATATCATCATATATTTTAATACTGTAATGCCATTATTTTATTCATTCACTTACAACAGGCTTATTAAGAACATATATGTGAGGCATTGTGCTAGATTCTAAGAATACAAAGACTAAAATGAAATAATCCCTCCTCCTATGGAGTTTACAATCTATAATATTTTTTATTGTTACTCAGTTGTTGGAATCATGTCCAACTCTTGCAGAACCCCATTCTTGGCAAAGCTACTTAATTGGTTTACCATTTTCCTCACCAGATCATTTTTATAGATGAAGAAACGGAGGCAAACAAATGATTTACTTAAGATCATATAGTAAGTATCTGAAGCTATATTTGAATGCAGGTCTTCCTGATGCCAGGTATCCACTGAGTCAACTAGCTGTCCTCATCTATATGTCTGCATTATCTATAACCTGTTTTTCCTCCAAAATTAAATGAGAGCTATTCATAACCAGGGATTTGGGGGAATTTTAAAATATTTTGGACACTTTTTGTTTTTTGTTGTTATTGCCACTTCATAACAATCCTTCCCCCAAATAAGTCCTCCTTAACAACAAAAACAACCACAACCATTTCCAACTGCATATTCCTAATATGTAACTCTTAATTTAGGTCTTACCTAAATTAATTTTAGGGTTCACCACTCTTTCCACTGTCTCTTTGCTCCATTAATAGATATATCACAATTTGATTAGCCATTCTATAGTGGAGTATTGTTTCTTGTTTTGTTTTGTTTTATTTTGTTACAGTAAAGAGTGTAGCAAACGCCTCTCCAACTGTTCTATATTCTACAATTGCTCTCTTTGGGGTACATGCCTAGAAGTGGGATTCCTGATCAAAGGATATGAACAAAATGGTCACTTTTCTAAGGTAGTTCTAGATTGCTTTTCATAAGATTAGATCAATGAAGAACTCCACCAACAGTACATTAATGAATGCACACTTGTTTTAAAAAGAAAAGCAAATATGTGTCTCTGTCAGTTGAAGGCTCCAGATTACTTTGTCAGTAAGTAAACAGAATGAGCTAAGAAGTGAGAGTCAAACTCCACTATCATGGAACCCTTGTTGGCTGCTCTCTGAGCCCCTGGAAGGAAGTCAAACCTCCACTTCATCATTGCTACATCTAACACCCTCATTCTGCTGTCTGTCCACATAGATTAGCTGAATTTGCACCACAGTGTCTAAGTAAAGTTTTGAGGTTCAGTACCAAATGATGAGATTTAGGAGAACAATTAACATCAAATGTTGAGATTTGGCACCAAATATTGAGATTCAGTCATATGAAGAATTCATAATGGCCATTCTCTTTGGCAAAAGGAAGGTTTTTTTTTTTTTAATTAGAAGAATTTACAGACAAAATGAAGAGAAACAATAGATATCAGGACTGGTAAATATGAAATAAATTTGGGAGCACATATACTTAGCAAGGAAAAGGATTTTAACAATTAACAATGGAAAGGACATGTCGCAATTAACCCAGAGAAAGGGAATACACCATGAGATGGAAGTATGCCATTATTGGTAGGCTAAATCCATAGAGGACCCTAAAAGAGTTAGTTAGCTATAAGAAGAAAGACACTATGAGGCATAGAGGGGGTGGGGAAAGAAGAAAGACACCAATGAGGCAAAATGCCATAACAAGCTTAACCTAAGGCAAAAAATGGCATGCTCATGGACAGATTTATAGGAGAAATGTAGCCTCAGGGCTTTGACATAATTTGAATTTCTGACTGGACACAGCAAGGTGGGGCTACACAAGACCTCCACAGAGGATGGGACTAAGGATAAGCTGATCCCCATCAGTGCCTTTCCCTCAGGGAGGATTACTCAGGGAGTAATCTTATCAGTATTTCACTCTTGCTCTGCCAACCTCAACTAGTGACCCAGGATCTTATAAGTATCCCCAATTCTGTAGGAGGATAAAAGCCCATGAAAAGGGAAACTATTTCACCTCTTTTCTAAGGAGACCATGTTGTTCAGTTGAGAGCACACAAAGCAGAGCCAAAGGAGTCTTATCTGGTGGAATATGCTTTCTCTGCAAAGCCTTTCCTAGCCACCCTAAATAAAAGGGGATAGCTCTTATTGCTAAAGTGGCTGAACCTTTTCCCTTTGTCCCTTATTGTAAGCTTAACATACAATTTTAGAGATAGGTATGACCTTAGATATCCTTTTGGGGTGCAAATCCCTCTTGGCTTTGGGAAAACTAGTTATTAAAAATCAAGGCAGAGTTGGTCTAGATGAGGGATTTTACAGATAAAAAAAAATGAGGCTTCAAAAAGTTAAAATGATTTATAAAGATAGTCAGCTAATACAAAGAAGAGCTAGAACCTGAAGCCAATTCCAGTGTTTTTTCCCTTTGCTTCCTTCCCTGACCTTCAGGCTACCTAAACTTCACAGGGCATATGTGCAGAAGAAAGATTTACCATTAAGTATGCCCTCCCCCTTGCATTCTCTCCTCCTTCCCTGATCCTAGTCTTCCCTGACTCCATCAGGGCTGCCATTCCAGAAATAAACATGCAAAATGGGAGGCAAAAGGAATGCTGATAATTTATGTGTTTCTTATATCTTAGGCAGGTTGTTGGTAGTAGTGGATAGAGTACCAGGTGTGGAGTTAGGAAAACACATTTTCCTGTGTTCAAATTGAGCCTCATTTACCAGCTTACCAGCTGTGAGACCCTAGGCAAGTTATTTATCCCTGATTGTCTCAATTTCTTCATCTGTAAAATGATCTAAAGCAGTATCTTTGTCAAGAGAAATCCAAATAGACAAAGGGTCTGAACTAAACAACTGAAATGACTGAACAAAAATAATCTTTATATCATGCAACTTTGTTTGAATTATTATTTCTATTACTTTTTAATTGACTCTTTGGAGTTCTCTAAGTATAAACTTCATGATTTTCATGTTTGTACTTTTCCCCTCAATTTCTTTTATCTTAATGTTATAGCTGGCATTCTAGCACCATTTTCAATAGTAGTTTTGATAATGGGCATCCTTGTTTTACCCCTGATTTTATTGGAAAGATCTCTAACCCTTTCCCACTATATTTATAATGCTTATACTTGTATTTAGATAAATACTATTTGCTATAATAAAAAATCCATTTATTCTTATGATTTCTAGAGTTTTTAATAAAAATGAATGTATTTTTAAAAGTCTTTTTGAGACTTATTAATATAGCAATATGCTTTTTATTATATTTATCATTAAAATAGGTTAATATTTTTAGTCTTCCTTATGTTGAACCAACTCTAGATTTCTAATTAAACCTGAAAAAGTACTTTTTAGAGACCCATTCCTATATAGTACTGTGTTAATATAATAAAGTGGATTACATATACATGAACTTTGCCTACTATGAAAGTATAGGGTGGTTGATATGGGGAAGGCTTTGGCCAAGTGGCTAAAACACAACCACAGAATCTCAGAATGTATG
The DNA here is from genome assembly GCA_023553655.1 of Myrmecobius fasciatus. NCBI lineage: Eukaryota > Metazoa > Chordata > Mammalia > Dasyuromorphia > Myrmecobiidae > Myrmecobius > Myrmecobius fasciatus. Next base: position 167,020 of record JAJPUD010001241.1, read on the forward strand.
ATATTTCCTTTGCCATTTGTCCAATTCAAACATGAACAAGAATTTCCTTTACATTCCCAATAAGTGGTCATTAAGCTTTTACTTCTAGAGCTCCAGTGAGAAAGAAATCACTATTCCTTGAGAACAATTATTCCCTTCAAAAATATGTCTTTTTCTTAAGGATTTTTTTCATTAAAACAAACCTACATTTTCCTTTGGATGACTTCTACCCATTGTTTTTTATTCTGCAATCTAGAGACAAAGAGAATAAGTTTAGATGTTCATCTCTAAAGAACCCTTCAGAAAGGATTACAGAATTACCTACTGGAGTAGAAAGGGACCTCACAGGCCATGTGGTCAAATCCTCTCATTTAAAAAATGGGGAAATTGAATCCACAAACATTGTGCCTTTCCCTTGATCACAGTGCTAATAAGTTTCAAAAGCAGTATTTGAACCTCGGTTCCCCAATTCCAAAATCAGTATTCTTTCTGCTGTTCTCTTTTCTCATTTTTACCTCTAAATCTTCTCTACTCTGGGCTAAAAATTCCCAATTTTTGACATGTTGCATAATTTTAAGATTGTGAACTCCTTGAGAGCAGGTATTATCTTTTTCCTCCTTTAGTATTCTCAGTGCTTATCACAATGCCTGGTGCATAGTAGGTCCTCAATAAATGTTTGATTGTTTATGCAGCTTTTCCTTCCTAAAACCAGTCACTGAGCATATCAAACAATACTTCAGCTGTGGTCTGAAAAAGGTAGTACAGCAGAATTATTACTTCCTTAATCCTAGAAATGATAATTTAAAATTTTTATTTTCCAAACACATGCATAGTTTTATACATTCACCCTTTAAAAACCTTGTGTTCCAAATTTTTTCTCCCTCCATTCCTTCCACCCTCTCCCTTAGATAACAAGTAATCCAATAAATGTTAAACATGCAATTCTTCTATACATATTTCCAGTTATGCTGCACAAGGAAAATCAGATCAAAAAGGAAAAAACTGAGAAAAAAATGCAAGCAACAACAACAAAAAAGTGAAAATGCTATGTTGTGATCTACACTCAGTCCCGACAATTCTCTCTCTTGGTGCAGATGTCTCTCTCTATCACAAAGCCATTGGAATTAGCCTGAATCACCTTGCTGTTGAAAAGAGCCACATTCATGCGAATCTTATTTAATCTTATTCTCTGGACCTCAATTTTTCCCATTTTAAAAAAGTTAGTTGAACCAAATGATCTCTAAAGTTCCTTCTAGCTTTAACATTCTACGATCAAATGAGATAATATATGCCAAACACTTTGCAAATCTTTTTTTTAATTAAAGCTTTTGAATTGTATAACATATGTATGGGTAGTTCCCCAGCATTGATCTTTACAAAGCTTTCCATTATAAATTTTACCCCCAGTTCCCTCCCCTCCCCTAGATGGCAGGAAGTCCACTACATGTTAATAATGTTAGAATACTTGACAAGTTGTGCAAGAAAAATCCTATCTACAAGAAAAAAAAAAAGAAAATCAGAGAAAGGCAACACAATGCAAGCAAACCTCCACAGAGAGCATGAAAATGTTATGTTGTGGTCCATATTTCATATCC
>JAJPUD010001241.1:183012-223168 GCA_023553655.1 Myrmecobius fasciatus
CTGCCCTAGTTTTCACCTTGTTCTGACAGCTGGATAAGAATAGAAAGAGGGTGACTCAGAAGGGTGAAGGGTTAACTATCTCATGAGGAACAAATTCATTCAGAAAACTGTGGTTTGTAGTTGGTGAGAGGAAGCATTGTACCCTTTCTCGTCAAGTTACAATGGCCTAGCCATCAAAGGAAACCCCTCCTTGCCTGGAATTTCAGAGTGTTTCCTAGAGTTTGAAAGGCTGCCAAGCCATGACCAGGCATTTAAAAGGGAGAGGCAAAAAAAAAAAAAAAAAAAAGAAAAAGAAAACAGAACCTCGAAGCCAAGGGCAGGTTTCCGGTTTCCTTTCCAACCACTGCTCCTTTTTCCCCTCTTTCATAAGTAATTTTAGTCTGGGTCTATTTGATATGAATTGAATCAGTCTCTGTGCCTGTATTCACCTTTGCCATTCCCCAAGTCCTCAATTTCAAATCTTTTGGAGAGGAGAAAGTGATCAATGTTCTCCATTGATCAATTGAGCAGATTCTCTCTTAAGCTGTTTGGTGGTTCGGGGGTTAAAGAGCTGAGTTGGCAGCTTTATCATCTGAATTCAAATCTTGCCTCAGATACATACTATCTGTGAAAGTGGGAAGTCAATGAAACTCAGTTTCCTTCACTATCAAGTGGAAGATAATAATGGTGTACATCTTCCAGGGATGTTGTAGGGATTAAATAAGATAATATAATATAGGTAAGGTATTTTGCAAACCTCAAGGTACTTTATGAATGCTAAATATTATTAATGTGTATATTAATCATTCAGGGACACGGGGGGGGGGAGAATAATTAGTAATTCCTCTGGGTTAGAAGATAAGACTGTTAGAACATAGAAGACTGAACTAGGAAGGACCTTAGGACATAGAATGTTAGAAGTTAGAATACCAGATCAGGAAAGATCACCAGAATATATAACACATTCAAGCTTGACTGATCTTAGTAAAATAAAATGGTAGGATATAGAATATCAGATTTGGAATGGATCTTATAAATCAAAACTGCATTTTTTTCACTTTAGAGAAACTGAGGCCCAGAAAAAGTAAATGAGACTAGGGACTGTCTCATCATTATCTTTGTATCCCTCTAAACAGTGCTTGATACATAATGGATATACACCTACTAAATGCTTGATTGACAGATTCATCAGAATGTGAGCTCCTTGAACACAGGGACCATGTTTTTGCCTTCCTTTGTATCTCCAGGGTATTCATAGTTCCTAATAGTAAATATTAAAGACCTATTGCCTAATTAATTGTGTGGGGGAGGGACATACAAATTCACCAAATTAAAATATTGATTGATGAAGCACTACTTTGGATAATACAAAGAGGAGCTAAGAGCTTATGATCTCTAGTAGAGACAAGAACTTAGATATTTCAAATTAAAATATACTCTAATAAGTCTTCCTGCATGTAAAGTATATATAAACGGAGAACACTCAAATTCTAACAAGCAAAAATCCTTACCACTCATTAGGGACATATGGTAAATGTTGAGCATTTCCCACTCCTCTGCCTCTGTTCCCAGGTTACCTTGGAGGGAAGGCTCTATCTTCATTCCTGGAAATGGATGAGGCTTTATAAGCTCAACTTTCTCTTTTGTGATTCTTTAGTTCCTTTCACCTTTAAGCATATGAGAAGGACCTGGAGAAAACAGAACTGAATCAGTGATAGAGAGAACATTATAAACCAGTTTGAGTCAATTTGCAAATAATATAGAACACAAGATTTCCAAACCCTGAAAGGAAGCAGGCTATATAAAGCAATGTCAGTGATTGAATGATAATATAATTGGAATTTTTCCACATCTAACACTGACGACAAGATATCTTTGCTAGAAAAGCTACTATCCTGCATTTCCACGGCCCTCTTGGGTTTAAGTTCAAGCCTTAGTTCATTTATTACTGAAAAATGCCAACACAAAACCTTATCTTCAAGCAACAAAAATTTCATCCATTCAGGGATGTCTAGGTAGATTTTAGAAATAAAAGTTCCATTACCCATCAGACCCAGAAAGGCAATATTCTTATGTTAATTTATTCAGATTTCTTTCAGTTGAGGAATAATTGAGACACAACTTTGATATTTGATTGTTCTTCAATTGTTGGCAAAGTAGATAGAGTATTGGGCCTTGAGTCAGGAAACTGTCCAGGTGTTTCAGTGATATCCAACTCTCTGTGATACCACTTGAGGTTTTCTTGGCAAAGCTACTAGAGTGATTTGCCATTTCCTTCTCCAGCTCATTTTGCAGTTGAGGAAACTAAGGTAAACAGGGTTAAATGACTTGTCCAGGATCACACACCTGTGAAGCCAAATTTGAATTACAAAAATTAGTTAGCTTATCCACCTGTTCTAAAGACACTGGAAACCAAGATCATGTAATAATTCTGCACCTCCATTAATCATTAGCAAAATGAGTAAATTTAGGGCTAGGTGAAATGGGCAGCTAGGAAGTATAGTGAACAGAGTGCCAACCTTGAAGTCAGGAAAACCTGATTTCAAATCCTGTCTCAGACACCTACCATCTTTGTGATCTTGGACAAATAACTTAACCCTGTTGGTCTGTTCTTTCAAATGTAAAATGAATATAAGATCAAATGAATCAATATTTGCTGAAAATAAATTTACTTAGTGTAGTGTCTGGCAGATAGTACTAGATAGATACTTATTCTTCCCTTTCCTCTATTACAAAAAATATTTTTATAGTCTATCTATAACTTTACTTAAGTGCTTTAAGTGCTACAACCTTTCTGGAAGGAAAGTTGATACTGTGATAAAGGCCCTGCCATGGGATTCAGAGTACCTGGGTTTGAATCCTACTTCAGCTCTTATTAGCTATAGGACACAATCTCTCTAGAATTCCTCATCTGTAAAATGAAAACATTGGGCTAAATGACATTTAAGGTTTCTTTCATATCTGTACCTATCACTGCGAAGCATCTTTGTTTCACCAATAACTTCAGAGAGTTTGTTGCTGCTAGAATTTTTATTCCTATTTTACTGATGAGGAAACGGAGGCGCAGAAAAGTTTTTGTCAAATGGCAAGTTGACACCAAAGCAGGAATTTAAAACTTGGCTAAAGAAATACAGAACCTCAAAGTTGGAAGGAACCTTAAAGTTCATCTAACTGATATCTAAAGAAAAATCACCTCTCTGATATCTCAAATAGTCCACTTACTTTTACTTGATATTTATCAAGGGGAGCCACACTAATTTCCAAAAAAAGTTCATTCCACTTATATGTGCCTTCAATTGTTGGGACATCTTACAAGCTTCAATTGTGTTTCTTGTGTGTGTGTTTTTGTGTATGTGTGTTTCTCAGGAATTTAAAGCAATTGTGGCATAATCACAAATCTTTATCCTTCGAGTGCATTTTTTTCAGAACAAAAAATCCTTAAAAGCCAAGTCTGGAAAATGAGGTGAGGAACCAAACTAGATAAAGTTATCGTTTGAAAATAGGTCTAAATACAAAGTAACTAGATTTATTTAGCTCATCAATTCTCTTTGCAGACATTGTAGAAGTCATTTAGTTATGCTGGATCTTTATTCCTCATTAGCAAAGTGAGTTGGGTTAGAGCTAGGTAAACCCTACGAACCCTTCCAGTTCTAGATTTATAACTTCAAAATGGAAATTCCCAATGGAGTAATACAAGAATGTTTTGAGCAATGATGGTAGCACCAGCAAAATAAACATGCAATCTCCCAAGGGGACTACAGAGAAGGGGAGTATACAACTCAGGTTTATTCTTTTGAGTACAAACTGCAAATAAAAGGTAATGAGGAACTTGGGATATCAAGGATGAATCTAAGTCATAAGGAAAGTATTTCTTAGCCAACTAAGTTCAAAAGGAAATGAGATCCCATACACCTGCTCCTAACTATTTGTAAATCTGAATGGAGACATAACTGCTCCCATGCCATATGCCAAAAAGAGCCATATTCCAGGGAATATGGGGGAGTGGCAAAGAGAGCTACCAATCAAGATAGATTTATGTGCAACAGAGAGATACCAGCAACTTTGTGGATGAAAGAAAAATTCCTTCCCCATCCCTACTCCTTCTACAACCAGCATAGACATTGATTACTCCAGCAGCAATTACTGTCTGGTGTCCATGGCTCATATCTAAGATTTAAGATTCACAGTTCTCCAAGAATGAAAAGTGTGACCACTTTGATCTGAGCTTCTTTCCACAGGTTTTAGGTAGATACAGAGGCAGAGGTATCCCTTATCCAGGAAATTGTCTTATTAATTTAATTAGAGGCGTAAATGGCATGATAATTAGATGGTGAAGTGGTTAGAACACTGGACCTGTAGTCAGACAGATTTGAATTCAAATCCAAATTCAGATAATTACCAGCTGTGGAACCCTAAACAAGTCAGTTAACCCAATTTGCCTCAGTTTCCTCAACTACAAAATGAGCTGGAGAGGGAAATGGCAAACCACTTCCAACATCTTTGTCAAGAACACTCCAAATGGGGTCACAAAGAGCCAAACATGACTGAAATGACTAAAAAAGATGGCATAGTTCTTTGTTTCTCTGACTAGCTATTTCCCATCCTTTCTGAAAATCTTACCGAAAGCTGAAACTAAAACCATTAAAAAAAAGAAAAAAAAACTTATTTGCATTTTCTTTCTAGTGGGTTGTCTTTAAGCTCTATTTTAGTACTTTTTTTCCCCTAGGAGGATGAAACAGAGTGAAAGGCTTGGGTTTCTTTTCCAATAGTCACCCACTTTCTTCACATATTCCATGAAATGTCACTAATTTCAATGTAATTACTAAGTAACTGGTATTTAGACTACAATGTGGTAATTTTGAAGGGAAAATGAAAAGGGAGGAAGCTATAGTAGCTATTTGTTAAAGCCAACCATACAAGACTCTCAGGAGCACCACAGAACTCTAGGATATTTCCAGGAGGGGTTGAGAAGGGAGGAACTCTCTGTCATCTAAAGATCCAAGATGTTTAATGTTGGCTGCTCTTCTTCCTTTCCAAACACTCCTGAAACACAGGCAGGCAGCATTTTCAGGTTAAATGGAAATGACACATCAGGAAAATGACACATTCATCAAGCTCCAAGCTAGAAAACACCTCAAGAGTCCCTTTGGTTCACCATCTTAATTTCAAACTGATGTTGTCTCCCACCCATTTTAGAACTTGTCAGATAATATATCTAGAATTAAAATGGGCATTAGAAATCATTTTATCTAAGCTCCATCATACCATATTCCCAAACATATGAAAAAACTGAGATTCAGAGTTCAGTGACTTATCCAAAGTCATACAAGTAAGTGGCAGAACTGGGATTTGACATTGGTTGCTCTGAGTCCAAGAGAAACTTGAGGCCCAAATGTGTGAAATGACAGTTATCCCTTCCATATGACTACTTTCTCCATGGTTTTGATATATCATGGGTCAGCATAAGAAATTAAATTGGAATTTAAGAGGAGGGGAAGGTTTGCAGAAGGCCTAAAGATGACATAGAAAAAGTTTAGAAACTCAGAAATGCATAAAATATATGTATATTATTGTATAATAATTTTTTCTCTTTTCATCTTTTATTTTAGACTTCCTCTTTGGTATGAAGGGAAGGTCAAAAAAAATTTGTGCAGATTTTCCAGATCATGGAGGGGGGTACTCATGACTCCTGAAATGTGGAAGGGATAATTGTATTTGAACAAAATCACTCAGATCTTGAGTAGCATAGGAAGGGACTACAATCCAGTTCTCCAGTTTCTCATCACACTATTCTTTGCACTATACCATAGTATCTCCAAATCCAAAAAGATGAGAGACTACTGGCATTTTCCTCCTATAGCCTGCCACCATGGTGCAATAGATAGACTGTCAGACCTGAGTCAAGAAGACTCATCTTCCTGAGTTCAAATCTGGCCTCATTCATTTACTAGCTATATAATCCCAGACAAGACACTTCACACTGTTTACCTCAGTTTTCTCATGAATATGAGCTAGAGAAGGAAATGGCAAATCATTCCAATATCTTTGCCAAGAAAATTCCAAACAGGGTCATGAAGAGTTGGACACTACTAAAAAAAACTGAACCACAAACCACTGTAAACAACTTGGGAATCCCCCTACATTTGACAAGACTGTATTCACACTTTTCAACAGGATATTAAACGGATTTCTGGCCCTGAGATTTGTTTTGGGACTTCCCAAATCTCAGAGGAAAATTTAAACAAAACTGCCTAATATGACATACATTGGATAGAAATATGTAAAAACATCCTCTGAATAAGAAAGCCAAAGATAATTTAAGTGCTCTCAGGACATTAAATAGTATATAAGGAAAATTTCTAGTCTATCAAGTTTTATCTTTTAACAGAGGAAAAAATCACTTAGTTATAAGAAAATGGGGAAATTGGAGTCTGTGCTGCCCACCCCCAAAACAGAAAAAAGAGTTGTTCTTTCTTATTTTTTTCCCTCTTCCTGCTCAGCTCATAGCTGACTGGAACATCAATATCCTGGCTTCCTGATTCTCACCCTTTCAAAAGCTTCCACAAGCTATGTTCAAGTTAACCCTTTTTTGATCTTTTGCCAATGGTGACCTCATTCCTCTTTGCAGAGCACTGTCCATCAATCCTTCAACATGTATTTATTAAGTTCCTACTAAGTGCCAAACACCAGCTAGGCAAGGCCCTCAAACTACAAAGATATTAGATTTTGACTTCCCTTTAAATGTTTATAGTCTGATAGGGGACATAACATGAATATAAAAGTATGTATAAAACAGATACATGGCAATTTGGGAAGGGTTACAGGAGGCACTTCGGGCCCAGGAATCAGGAAAGGCCGTTATTGAGCTTCTTAGAAACCAGTTATTCCAAGAGGAAATTTCTATTTGGAAACATACATTTATTAAGTACCTATTCTATGGGAGGTATTATGCTCCTCACAACAACCATGGGAACTAGAGAGTATTATGATCCCCATTTTATAGTTGGGGAAAATGAGGCAGATAGCAGTTAGGTGATTTGCCCATTGTCACATAACTTAGTAAATAGTCACAGCAGGATTTGAACTCAAAACCAGTGGTTTATCCATCCTGCCATCTAGTTTCTTGGAGGCAAGGAGCCAATAAGTAATTTGTTCACTTATCGAGTATCTGAAGCCAGATATGAATTTACTTTTCCCACTGCCAGGCAGAGCTCTCTAACCTTACTGCCCTGGTCTTTTTAGACTTCATACTTTGTATATATTAATTTTCCAGATGAGATATTCATTTCCAAGGCTGTACAATGAAAGGTCCATCCTTTCTTATCTCCTGTGTATCTTTACTTTATTTAATCAGAACCTAATTTTTATTTTTTAGCTACACTTTTTCTGCCTTTTGAAGCCAAAAGGGGTAAGTATAAATGTAATTCTCATCTGTTGTGTTTCTCCCATTTACATCTACCTTTCTATTCCCATTGCTATCATAATAACAAAAATTCACTTTTATAAAATGTTTCAAGGATTAAAAAAGCACTTAGCTGTGACAATTCTTTGAAAGAGATGATAGTTGTATTTAAAGATAAGCACACAAAGCTGAGAACAAATTTCTGAAGAGCTCAGAGATTAAGTCACTTCTTCAGGAGTCACAGTTAGTAAGTAGAAGATTAAAGTCTAGGTCTCCTGACTTCAATTCCACAGAGAATTTGGTCCCAATTTACAGAACTATCTGCCAGTAAAATGATCTATCTCAAGGAAACAAATGTTTGTTAACTGCTTATAGTATATAATAAGTGTTTTACAAATACTACAAATGCTCAGAACAACCCTGGGAAGTAAATACTATAATTATCCCTGATTTCCAGATGGGGAATTTGAATCAAGCAACCTTTAAATAACTTGTCCAAGGTCACACAGCTACTGTCTGAGGTTAGATTTGAACTCATACTTTTTACTTCCAGCTATCCTTTAACATGTTCAAACCTGGGTTATTTAAAGGATTTCTGCTTTTGGCCATGGGAGATGAGTGGATGCACGCTAAAAGAATGTGGTTGCTTTAGATATAGCATTTTTAGTCAGGCACAGAAGTGGGTCCCAATCCAAGCTGTACCAGGTACTAGATATATAGTCTTCGGTAAGTCACTTAACTTCTTTGTGTGTGAGTTAGTTCAGAAGTTCTTAGTCTTTTTTTTTTTTTTGTCCTGGACCCATTTGATAGTCTGGTGAAGCTTTTGCATACCTTCTCAGGATAATAATTTTAAAATCCACAAAATGAAATACATAGGATTAAAAGAAAAGCAATTATATTAGCATAGTTATTATATATGTAAGTATATATATATATTCACTTTCATACATACATGCATGCATAACATATACATATGTGCATTTGTATGTATGTATATATATATATGAGGAAATAGTTCTAAAATTTTATAATTCATCATTGCCATCATAATACCTTGCAACTTTTATCTCATTTCATCTTCACAACCATCATGGGAGTAAATGCTTTTATTATCCCATTTTATGAATAAAAAACTGAGACTACTGCTAAAAACTAATATATGAACTGATTGAAGGCAAGTACTATTTTATCTTTGTTTTCATACCCCTAGCACTGAAGTTAATATCTGACATATAGCAGGTACCTAATAGATGTTTTTTTGTGTGTGGTTAACATAAAAATGAAATCAACAAACTTAATTGGCAAGAAAGACCTGATCACTAATGTAGGAGATCTTTCTATATCAATTCAGACTGTGATGTATTAGAAAAAGCCCTAAAGAAGAACTAAGCAAGTTTATCGATAGAGATGGAATAAACTTCTTCAGAAGGTCCTATGACTGATCATCATCCTCTTGATTGAATGGAGAGGCACCGAATCAAGAGTCAGGGAAGCTGACATCCTATTTGAGTGACATTGAAAGAGACCTTAAAGATTATTTGGTTTATCCTGATTTATTTTACAGATGAGGAAATGAGGTCCAGAGAGGGGAAGAAATGAGATTTCAAACAGAAGCTAGATAGGATTTTATCCTACTAGACAGAAGGAATTTATGTTTAGGGAAAGGGATTGTGCCAGATCAGTGCTGTCAAAGTCACATAGAAATGGGGAGTCACAAAACTGTACATATTGACTAATAAAATCATCTATAAATATCTTTATTTGGTTATATTTTTATTTATTTTGCTAAATATTTCCCATTATATTTTCATCAGGTTTGGCCCACATTTAACAGTGTTGTGGATTATATGTAACCCATAGGCCATGTTTAACATCTCTGAGTTAAGTAATGACTGAAATCCCTTCTAAATAGGGGTTAAATTATTAAAATTATAAAGTTTTCAATGTAAGCTTTTGTACCTCAGATATCAATAAATGCTATAATTATTATTTATTGCAATTATCATTAACTGCTACAATTAGGACTTGATTTATCATTTTGTTGATTATCTAGGTTTTTAAAAATGATAGATAAAATATTGATAGTGCACATCAAATATGTCATGCTGGAGAGCCAGTTGTTAAGCTTTACTAGAACATCATTGCTTCCAATTATAAGACGATCATTGCTGCTAATTTTTGTCCCCAAAATAGAGCCAAAACTGAGAATAATCAAGGCAAAAACCCTTCCTAGGATGATACTCAGAGATGTGTAGTCAGGGATGCTCTTGACTATGACATTTAATGATCCCAATATATTTCCATAAATATAAATATTCAAAGCATCACTAATTTATCATTATATGCAAGTCTAAACTTGAGAACAGTCTTTACCAATCTGACAGGCCACATGACTTAATGATAAATCCATAACTTAATAGGTAAATCCTCCCATTTACTGAGTGACTTTTAACTAGTTATATGCAAGTCTAAACTTGAGAACAGTCTTTACCAATCTGACAGACTACATGACATGATAAATCCATAACTTAATAGGTAAATCCTCCCATTTACTGAGTGACTTTTAACTAGTTATTTCAATTATCAACCTTCAATTTCCCATCTCTAAAATGGAAGAGTTGAACAGATGAATTTGAAGTCTCATAGCTATAAATCTATAATCTTATCATCTTAGGGAATTTTCAATCAAGGATGACAATCATGTAACTTCTAGACTGTATCTTCTATCTCTCCTCCATATGCATTGTCTCTGCCATTACAATGTAAGCTCCTTGGGAAAGGGACCCACATGTACAAAAATGTTTGTGGCAGTCTTTTTTTATAGTGGCAAGAAACTGGAAACTGAGTGGATGCCCATCAGTCGGGGAATGACTGAATAAGTTATGGTATCTGAATATTTTGGAATATTATTGTTCTGTAAGAAACTACCAGCAGGATGATTTCAGAGAGGTCTGAAAAGACTTACATGAAGTGATGCTAAATGAAATGAGCAGAACCAGAAAATCATTTTACACAGCAACAGCAAGATTATACAATGATCAATTCTAATACACATAATTCTTGTCAACAATGAGGTGATTCAGATCAGTTCCAATGGTCTTGTGATGAAGAAAGCCATCTGCAACTGGAGAGAGGACAATGGGAACTAAATGTGGACCACAATATAGTATTTTCACTCTTTTTGTTTCTGTTTGCTTGCATTTTGTTTTCTTTGTCATTTTTTCCCTTTTTGATCTGATTTTTCTTGTGCAGCTTGATATTTGTGGAAATATGTATAGAGGAATTGCACATGTTTAACATATATTGAATTACCTGCTGACTGGGGAAGGGGGAGGGAGAGGGAAGGAAAAAACTAGAACAGGGTTTTGTAGGGGTAAATGTCAAAAATTATCCATGCATATATTTTGAAAATAAAAAGCTTTAATAAAAAAGAAGCTCCTTGAAGGTAGGAATTATCTTGCATTTTGTGTTTATGATCCCATTGCTTAACATAGAACTTTGCACATAGTAAATAATTATATATAACTTTTATTCATTCATCAATTTACTCTTTTATTAAACACCTACTGTATGCAAGAAATACACTAAGTGCTGAAGATACTATCCAAGATATATAGAGGGTGTTACATATAAATGTCAGTGGCTGTGTTTAAACTGTAATGTCTAGAGTTCTAAGCTCAATAATCTTTTCATTATCTCTTGCTGCCTTTTCATGGAGAAACACATGTTCATTGAGAGATTATATCAGTATTTCTTTTATCAAAATTGATATCATGTGCACTACAGCTAAATCTCAAAGTCTCCCATGAATAGTGAAAAGCTTCTCAAATACAGAGGGACACAGTACTTTAATCATGCCTCGGGAACACCCAGAACAACTGTGTTTCTCCACTACTCCAAGTGCAAAAATCTTCCTACCAAGCCACCAGACTCTTCACTTTGGCTATACAAGACTATGGCCTCTCAATATATTTGCTTCAAAGACAAAGAACAGGAGTCCAGTCTTTAAACTAGTCTGCATATAAATTCTAAAAAGACCAAAACTTGATCTTTAACAGCTTTGCCTTTGGAGGGTATCATTGGTCATACTTTGTGTTTTCACTGCTATCAGTGATTATAGAAGAGAGGAGAGAGACAGAAAAAGAAAGACAGAGATAGAGAAAGAGGCAGAGAGCAGAGACAGAGAGACAGAGACAAAAAGACAGACAGAGACAGGGACAAACAGAGAGATAGAGGCAGAGAGAAAGAGAAGAGAGAGAGAGGAAGGAAGGAAGGAAGGACAAAGAGTGAGAAAGGAGGAAGGAAAAGAGGAAGGAAGGAAAGGAAGGAGGGAAAGAAAAAGGAAGAAAGAAAAATTCATAAACCAAAGATGTTCCCTAACTATGCCATACTGCTTTGTATCATCTTTGATGAATTCAATACTTGTCTAATTATTCATTTACAGCAAGGTCAGAATATTTATTTTTATTATACTGGTGATATGGAAGATTAGTGATATCAGTATTTTTTTCATGGCTAACCAAAATCAAACATCCGGTTGATATCTATAAAGCACCCATATATTTATTGTAGCAGATACAGCTTAGTCATAAAATAAATACATAGTTTATGAGTTGATAGGGGAAAGACAGGGTCAGAAATGGAGATAAGTTTGCTTAGTGTAATCATGAATTTATTGCGAAATATACACATTGTTTATTTATATTGTACCTTTGATGAGTTCACAGAATGAATATTTACTGATTAAGAAACTGAAACTAGTAGGAATCCTGTGGTTTGGAGGGGCAGCTTTTTTGTTGTTTAAATCCATGGAACTCATCATGGGATTTATTTTCTTTTGCTAATTGAATGGAATTTGTATTGATATGCTTGACTGATCTTAACAAAAAGTTTTTAGTGAAATAATAAAGCTAATTGTGTAACTGAAGGCAAGTCACTTAACTTTACCAATCTTCAGCTGCCCCAGCTGCAAAATGAAAGGCCTGGGTATACTATTCTCCAGGGTTTTTTCTAGCTGCCAAATCCTATAACGCAACTTCATAAGATCTTTATGCTGGAAAGGATCTTAGACAAGAATCCAACTTCCTCATTCCATAGGGAATTGCCAAAGAGGTTAAGTGATTTGTCCTAAATCTTTTATTTGGTGGCACAGTTATGTCTAGAGTCTGTCTCTTCCTATTCTCAATGAAGTTCTCTGAGCCTCCCACTCTGCTATCCTGCTTCCCCTGTTTAATTTCTACCACTGATCATGGAACTGAAAGGACTTTCTTCCCACCTCTCCTAATTGGAGTGGTGAGTAAGAAGAACATTAATTACAGATGTGCCTTTCAAGTTAATCCAAAGTTACCACTCGCTCATAAAACAATATTGTGATAAAGAGAAAGTCTGATGGTTAGAGCATTGGACATGTATTAAGGAAGCTCTGGGATCAATTCTCACCTCTGATATTTACTCACTGTGTGACACTATCCAAGTCACCAAATCTGTTTCCTTATTTATAAAATAGGAGAAACAATAAGTGTATTAGCTATCTCATAGTGTTCTTGGGAGGATCAAATGAGATACTGTTTGTAAGCACGCTATTCATCAATGGTGTCTGCTACTGTTATAGAAGAAAGGAGAATTAGATTCCAAGAATTAGATTTCCTATGGATAATGAGAGTCTCCATGTTCCAGTCACAGGATATTGCAGAGCCTCCTGAAAGAAATATATAACTCTTCTGAGGAGTTTGGTTTGACCATTCACTTAGGTCAGATTAAGTAGATAAAGAATGTCTATTTCTTAGCCTATGGCATGTATCTAGATTTTCAATTTATAGAATCTGTTGGCATTAGTATGTGTATCTGGAAGAGATAGTATTAATGAAAAACAAATTGTACCAAGAATAGAATGAGAAGAAAAGCGTAAACTGGCTTACCTTCAGGGGTTTTTTAATATCCTGAAGATTCTCCTAGAAATCAACCACACCTTTTTTTTACTGCCAGCATTCTACAGCTCTTGCTATCTGATTTCAAAACATATAATTCAGCTTTTTCCAAATAGAATTAAGTTAAATTGAAAATAACTATCACCTAGGGCACTACTGAAATGCACATGGAGGATGCAAGCTGACTGTAACATATAACCAGTGAAGAAAGAGTGGTAGAAAAAAACCTGTCAATGGGGAAATGAATGCTTGGAGTAGAAAATGAGCTGGTTACATGGTGAAGGTGAAAGATGGATAGCCATGGTATGTTCAGGAGAAATCAAGAAAGATCTCCAGTCATTGAGTAAACCATCCAGGGTGAGCAGATGGCCTGGAATGAACAAAAGTTTGATAGGATAGTCAGGCATGGATGAATTGAGACTTGAATTATTTAGAGATGTAAGTACAGAACACTTTCAGTAGTTTGAATATCCAAGAGTGCCAGATTAAAAGTCAGAATATTTGGATTCAGAGCTTGACTTTGATATTAACTACATGCATGACTTTCAGGAGACCATTTACTTTCTCTGGCCTTGAGGTTTTTTCATCTCTGATATACTGGATATTCTCTCCTCTCTAGTTTTCATTCCCTGTTCTCTCTTGTCTCTTCCTATCTATGCAAACACTCCTTTTTCCATAGCCACTGTTGATCCTTCATCCATGTCACACCCAGTAAGCATACATTCCCAAAGGCACTGGCATGTACTACTTTTTCACTTCACACCAAGAATTCTTAGCCTTTTTATGCCAGACTCCCCTTTAGCAACCTTAGAGCTTTTTATAGTAATGTTCTTGAATGCATAGAATCAAATGCATGATATTAAATCAAATTATATCAAAATATAGCTATAATAAAAAATTCTTGTAGGTAGCAATTATTTTTGCCTTTCTTTATATGCTCAGTGCTTATCATGATGTCTGAGATGGCGTGATGGATAGAGTGATGGGCCTGGAGTCAGGAAAACTCCTCTTTCTGAGTTCAAATCTGGCCTCACACACTTACTAGTTGCATGACCCTGAGTGAGTCATTTAACCTTATTTGCCTCGGTTTCCTTATCTGTAAGGTGAGCTGGAAAATGGCAAACTATTCTAGCATCTACCAAGAAAACTTTAAATTAAACCAGAGTCAGTCTGAAGAGAACAACTGAAAGTGCTTTATAAATGATTATTGATTGATTGAGTTGGACTAGATTACATCATATCCAGCTATAAATATATGATCTTGTTATCATATTTATGTCAATAAAGTCCATTAATAATATTATCCTATGGATGTCAATTATTATTCGAATAATAATAACAATATCAACAACAGCTATAATCTATTAGGCCTGAATATAATTTCCCAAAGCCTAAGGACAGCTGGGGGGACAAAGTGATTTAGGGTCAATGAAGAGTTTCATTCATATTTTTCCCCTTGTTTTGCAGACCTCAATACATTTAATTAACAGCATAGATTTCCTTTGTGAGTGATGAACTAGATTGCCATTGCTAATATACTAATAGGTAATGATGATGATTTTTTTTGGCTTTCATTTTTAATTTAGCTAATGTTTATTTAACAGGGCCTTAATGACCTGGGGAAGGGGGGAATGCCTGGAAGGTCCTCTTAGTCATGAGACTAACAGGCTAATAATGGAAGATATTACTGGTTATTGGTTAGGTTGAGCTCTGAATCTGTTCCACTCTTATGATTTAAGGATGAAGTCAGTCTGGCTGGTCATAATCTGAGCCAGCATTACCAAGAGAATTTAGAGGGCAATTATGGTGGGTTTTACAGGTAGGCTACACTGTTTTAGTAGTCCCTAGATACTTGAGACAAATGTCTAAGCAGGTCTGTTATTGTTGCTGGATCTCTGGATGATGGGAAGCCATTTGATGCAGGGCTTTTTATCTCTTCTGTGAATGTAAAATACTTTATACCCTGAGGTAGTAAGAACACTCTAAAGGCTTTTCAAAATAAGCTAAATTCCTCACAATGATTGTGTTTGTCTTAAGTGACCAGAACAAATAAATCAATCTATAGCTATTTTTGCTCATCAAGTTAATAGGATTAAAATGGGCCCTAGAATTTTAGATCATTTCTGGCAGCCTTACTGCCAAATCTTTATGGAGTATCCTATCTTAGCAATGCAACTGAGCTAGCTTGAACATCCTTATCTGTGTCATACAGCAGGAAAAGGATCAAGCCAAGAATTTTGTTAGAAAAGCCGGAGAATGCAAGAATTTCATTCCTGAATTAAAACACTGGTCTGAGGTATAAAACTCTAGTTTCATCAGACCTAGAGAGGAGAAAAAAACTTTTATGCAATTATCTATCTTTGTCCATCCCTATACCCTTATGGTCTTTGAAGTCCAGATAATGGATTGGTATATACCATATGATGGGAAAGCTAGAAGGCACAGTGAAAGGAGTGTCAGGCCTGGAAACAAGAACTTAAATTTAAATCTAGTCTCAGACACTTAGTAATGACCCTGGGTCAGATTTTTAACCTCTGTTTGCCTCAGTTTCCTCAGCTATAAAAATAGGAATAATAATAGCACTTAGCTCCCAAGTTTGTTGTGAGAATCAAATGAAATAATTATAAAGTACTTAGCCTCCAAAAGTATATGTGCTCCAAAGAAACTACTTTTGTCTCATCCTGCTGTCAGAGTAGTCTTTCAATTGGGATGTGGAGAATTTTCTGTGCAAAGATCAACCCATCTTTTGATTTCAGGTATTTTATCTCTTGTTATACCTGTTCTTTGAAGATAAAAAAAGTGGCTCCCTTGGCTCAATAATGAAAATTCTCACACCTGGTCATATTCTTCACATCCCAGTGACTCTGAACTCCTGTAAAGTATAATCCAAACCCCCTTATCCCCTACCCCTAATTCTTCATTCCCATCCCCCTCAACCCTCCTACCCCAAATTTTCATTCTAACTCCAACCAGTTCTTCCACAGTGTCTTCTGGAATGCCTATCCCATAGTCAGCACATTTCATCATAAATCTATTCCTATCACTCTACTACCATTAACTTTTATTAAAACCTGGTTTTTAATGACACAGCCTCCTCGGGTCACCCTTTCCAGTACTGGCTAATCCTTCCCTCATTCTTCTCTGCTATTGTTTAAAGTCAGAAAATTGAAATACTTCTTGTTCTCCATTGCCTCCTCAAATTCTTTCTTCTTCTCCATCACCCAATAACCTCTCTCTTCCTTTGAGTGTCATACTAATAGCTACCACCCATCAAAATCCTGGTAGCAATTGTTTACATTTCTTCAAATAAATTTTCTTCTTTTCTCAATGGATCTGATAACTGGCTTACAATTTTTCTCTCTTGTGTGACTCCTATCCTAAGGGACTTTAACATTCATGTTGATTCTCCTACAAACCTAATTACTTATTCCTTGAACCTAATCACTTCCCATGAGCTTTTCTTCCACCTCACTTTATCCATAAATTAAGATTATACTCTAGATCTTGCTATTTTCTATGAATGTACTCTTCCATGATCAAGAATTCCAAAATCATCTCATAGGAACATAATCTATTGACTTTTCATCTCTTCCTCTGCCTTCTTTTACATTACCATAATTTTCATCTACAACAAGATCTCTACTCCCTCAGCTCTCTCTCAGGCCATCTCTCCTATAATAACCATTTTTCCTCTTCTCCCCATCTTGGCTCCTAGATGAACCAAATCACCTCTGCATTGCCTATATCTCCTCCAACCCCTCAAAAATATTCACTTTATTCTTCCAACCTGACAACTCTCATCCTACATCTCTTCTATCTTTGTAGGGAAAATCCTCAAAAATGCTACTGATAATAGCTCCCTCTAATTTCTCTCCTCTCACTCTTTTCTTGTGATCTGGCTTCTGATTTTATTATTCTACTAAAGCTGCTCTTTCCAAAGTTACTAATTATCTTAGTTCTAAACTCAGTGACCTTTTTCTCAATCTTCATTCTCCTTCAACTCTCTGTCATCTTTGACACTGCTGATCACTCCTCCTTGACCCTCTCTTCTCTCCAGATTCTTGGAGGACAACTCTATCCTGGCTTTCTTTCTTGCCTATCTAACTCTCCATCTCTGTTTCCTTGGCTAGATCCTCTTTCACATCATGTCCTCTAAATGTTAATGTCCCCAAGATTCTATCTTGGACGCTATTCTCTTTTCTCTCTATACTACTTTTCTTAGTGATTTCATCAGCTCCCTTACATTTAATTACCATCGATATACTGATGATACTTTAGTTTACTTTTCCTACTCTAGTTTCCTTTCAGATTTTTCTAATTGAATGTCCAGAAGATATTTTAAACTCAACATGTCCAAAATAGATCTCAGTAACTTTTCCCCCATCCTTCCCCTTTCCTTACTGTAGAGGAGTATACCATCCTCCCGGCTCCTTAGGCTCTCCATCTAGGAGTCATCTCGGATTCCTTACTATCTCTCACCCAACATATTTAAGCTGTTACAAGATTTCACCTTTATAGCCTTCTTAAATGTGACTGTCTCTCTCCTCTGACACTTCCATCACTCTAATATAAGTTCTTTTTACTTCATGGCTAGATTATTGCAAAAGCCTACTGGTGGGTCTGCCCGCCTCAAGAATCTCCCCATTCCAATGTATCATTCATTTGGAAAATATAAAGTGATTTTCCTAAAACACAAGTCTGATCATGTTACATACATACTCATTCCCTGCCTACTCAATGAATTCAATAAACTGGCTTTCTGTTATCTCCAAGATGAAATATAAAATATTGTTTGGCATTGAAAGTTCTTTAAAACTTAGCCCCCTCCAACCTTTCCAATCTTCTATTACCTTACTCTTTCACACAATGTTTCATTGTGATACTGACCTCTTGGTTATTCCACAAACAAGACACACTTCATCTTTCAATAACTCTAGACATGCTCTCAAGCTGTCTTGCATGTCTGAAATGCTTTCCTTCCTCAGCTCTAACTACTAACTTCTCTGGCTTCCTGTAAGTCCAACTAAAATCCTAACTTCTTTCTATAGACGGAAGGAAGAAGCTTCCTTCTGATAGTTATTTCCTATTTATCCTGTATATATCTTGCTTTGGGTATATTTATTTACATGTTGTCTCTTCCATTAGATTGTAAACTTCTTAAGGGATTTTTGTTTCTTCTTTTTTCTTTTCAGGGCTTAGCATAGTGCCATATACATAGAAAGCATTATACAAATGATAATTATTAGTCATTATGATAAGAGGAAAAGCTGAAGTACCAGAGAATGTTTATTCTAAAGAAGAAAAGCCTCAGTACATTGTAGCTGTCTTCAAGACTTTTAAAAGACAATTAAACCCATACCTAACACCACATACCAAGATAAGATCTAAATGGGTTCATGATCTAGATATAAAGAGGGACTTTGTAAGCAAGTTAGAGGAACATAATATAGTTTATCTCTCAGACCTGTGGAGATGGAATAAATTTATGTCCAAAGAAGACCTGGAACTCCTAATTGAACACCAGATAGATAATTTTGATTATATTAAGTTAAAAAGTTTCTGTACAAACAAAAGAAATGCAGAAAAGATTAGGAGGGAAGCATCAAATTGGGAAACCATCTTTACATTTAATGGTTCTGATAAAGGCCTCATTTCTAAAATATATAGAGAATTGTCTCATATATATAAGAATTCAAGCCACTCTTCAATAGATAAGTGGTCAAGGGATATGAACAGACAATTTTCAGATGATGAAATTAAAACCATCTCTAGTCATATGAAAAGTTGCTCCAAATCACTATTGATCAGAGAAATGCAAATTAAGACAACTCTGAGGTACCACTACACACCTGTCAGATTGACTAAAATGACAGGAAAAGATAACGATGAATGTTGGAGAGGATGTGGGAAAACTGGGACACTAATACATTGTTGGTGGAACTGTGAACGGATCCAATCATTCTGGAGAGCAATTTGAAGCTATGCTCAAAAAGTTGTCCAACTGTGCATACCTTTTGACCCAGCAGTGTTTCTACTGGGCCTATATCCCAAAGAGATCTTAGAGGAGGGAAAGGGACCCACACGTGCAAGAATGTTTGTGGCAGCCCTTTTTGTAGTGGCTAGAAACTAGAAACTGAAAGGATGCCCATCAATTGGAGAGTGGCTGAATAAATTATGGTATATTAATGTTATGGAATATTATTGCTCTGTAAGAAACGACCAGCAGGACAATTTCAGAGAGGCCTGGAGGGACTTGCATGAACTGATGCTGAGTGAAATGAGCAGAACCAAGAGATCATCATACACAGCAACAACAATATTACATGATGATCAATTCTGATGGACATGGCTCTCTGCAACAAAGTATTATCTCAAACCAGTTCCAATTGTTTACTGAAGAAAACCATATACACCCAGAGAGAGGGATATGAAATATGGACCACAACGTAACATTTTCATGATCTCTATTGACATCTGCTTGCATTGTGTTGCCTTTCTCTGATTCTTTTTTTTTCTTGTAGATAGGATTTTTCTTGCATAACTTCTCAAGCATTTCAACATTATTAACATGTAGTGGACTTTCTGCCATCTGGGGGAGGGGAGGGGACTGGGGGTAAAATTTGAAATGGAAAGCTTTGTAAAGATCAATGCTGGGGAACTACCCATACATATGTTATACAAATAAAAAGCTTTAATTAAAAAAAAAAAGACAAAAGACAATTAAGAGGAAGAAGGACTAGATTTGTTTTGCTTAACCCTACAAAGGCAGAATTAAAGTCAAGAAGTCCTGTGTTCAAATCCTGTTTATGATATTTATTTGATTTTGTGCAAATAATTTAATGTCTTTGGACCTCTATTTCTTTATCTGTAAAATAAGAAGGCTGGATTGGATGACCTGTGAGATCTATTCTGGTTTTATATCTAAGGTGCTATTCCAGGGACTGGAAGAGTAGATAAGCACCTTATAATACATTTACTAGAGGACAGAGGTAGGAGTTGGATAGACATGAACAGAATGTACACTGAATTGTTAAAGGAAATACCCAGTTCAAGGAAGTCACAAATTCATGTTGTAAAACACAAGTTGAATGGACTGCCTTGGAAATTAGAGTTCCTTATCATTAACTTTTTTTCATTAGGCAGGGGATAGCCCATAGTATCACAGACTAAGAATTGCAAAGGACTTTAAGTGAATTGAGTTCAACTCCTGAAAAAGTTGAGACCCAGAGAGATTAAACAAAATGCTGCAGATAATACATGTAAGGCTGTTAAAAAGAATTCCTTTTCATGGGCTAGAACCCATTTGGGGTCTTTTCCAGTTCTGACATTCTGGGATTTATGTGGAAGGTTAGAGAAAGAAGGTACTTAATGCTAAAGCTCTTTAACTAAGCAAAGTGAGGCATGCCCTTTCCACAGTGATTTTTACCATAGTTTTAACTTGTCTTGCTAAATTAAAATTCAAACAATAAATAAATAAATTCTTAAATTTCATTCTCTTGTGAGCTAGAGTAAGAAAACCCTCTGTGTAAGATTAATTTTTTTTAATTTTCTCTTCCAAAAATTCAAAGAAGGTAAGACTTGTAAGATAACTAGTTGATTTGCAATGACACCATTTTACTTCTCTGTCTCTCTATCTCTCTTTCTTTCTCTTTCTCTGTCTCTCTCAATCTCTATCTCTGTCTCTTGTCTCTCTGTCTGTTTTCTCTGTCTCCATCTTTGCTTCTGCCTGTTTCTGACTGACTCTCTCTCTCTCTCTCCATCTCTGTCTCTATCTCTTTTTTCTGTCTCTCTGAACTCTGTCACTCTGTCTCTGTCTGTCTGTTTCTGTCTCTCTCGAATACTTGGTAGTTATCCAGTTGACTGAATCAGAGGTGGTAATTCAACTTCATAACTCAAATCAAAATAGCCCACTTTGGGACCCAAATAATACAAAGTTTAATTGTCCTCCCTTTTACTGTGTTTTAACTTCTTCAAATACAAAATACTAATTGGAAGTGGATGATAAATTAAGGCCTCTTATAACTCTAGAATTCTCCGCCTCAACAAATCTACCTCTACTTTTGGTTGCAGTGACAAAGGCTTCTAGTTTTGTCTGATAACAGGGGCAGCAAGAAAGCAGAGGCCAATTGAGGCAGGGAAATTCCAGTCTGCAGAGTGATGGTTAGGCTCAAAAGGTATCAGAAAATGGGCAATAAGCCATGACTTCAGAAAGGCATGAAAGGGGCCATGGAGAAGTGTTTACCCAATGTCAGAAGCAAACTAAAGGTCAGGAGTCCAGGCACTTACTCAGGGCAAGCAGATATGAGAGAAAGGCCAAGGAGGCAATGGGTCAGGATTTCTAGGCAGACAAAGATAAATATGTCACCAGAGAATCAGAGTACAGGAAACAACGCTGGTCCTGAGGTAGAAGCTGTTTGACCTAGAGGTCCCTTTTATACTTTCTATCAGGATAAGGACTGATGTCAGGGTGTGGGTGAACCTGGATCAATAGGTTGGAGCCAAAAAAGTGATTTCAGACTAGGAGAGCCCTGTCACTGCAACAAAATCCTGATACTGGCTGGAAGAAGGGGGAGCGGGAAAAGTTTTCTTTTGTTTCTATTCAGATGGTTCTACTGGTGGAAAGAAAATTCCATCAGATGTTAGCACAATGGAAAGGTTTTGAGTATAGGCCACATAATTACTGTGTCATCCAGTGCTCTACCTAGATAAGTAAGGAGAAGCTCATCACAAGAAAGTTGGCCACATTTTGAGGGTTGCAACAGCTCACCAAAAAAAAATGTTTATTAAAGAACAGAAGAAGAGGAATATAATTTGAAGTGATAGGAGTAAGAGGTAGTAGAGTATAATGAAATCATAGATCTGAAGGAATCAACTGAAGTAATATTATTCAGCACCCACTGGCTGGTGTATAAAATTGCAAAGGATTAGGCTGGCATTCTGCAGGTTATGAAGAAGATGAATTTGGGATCTCAGCTCAGTGCAAAGCTTAGAGACACATGGAGGTATCATCATTTCCAGCAGTTGATACCATGAAGATATATCCACAAATTGATAGAACAACCATAATGAATCTACTGAAGTCAATTTCATCTCACACACATTAGAAAAATCTTCCAAAATTATATGGGGAAGGAGAGAAATTTTAAAGAATTCATATATTCAATAGCATCCATAAATGTGTGTATATATGTATGCACATATATGTGGTATGTATTTATAAACATATATTTTATACACAGATAGGCTATATGTGAGAGACACAGAGACAGAGAGAAGAATAAAAATGTTTAGAACAATGTTGTAAAAGCCAGACTAGATAATGATACAGATACGATATATACACAACTTCATGAAGCTTACAGTTTAGGATCATTGATTTAAAGAGTCCTTAAAAGTCATCTAGTATAACTAATAATTAATGAGAAAACAGAGGACCAAGAGTTTAATGATGACTAAGGTCACTTTGTAGTAGTAGGAGGAGCAAAGCTGATAGATCCTCTAATTTTAAATTAAGTCTACATTCAGTTTAACATTTCATAAGACACAAATACACATTGTTAAAATAAACAAATTTGCATACTAAATGCAATAGAATTATAAAATAAAGTACCTTGTGAGGTCCAGGACAAGAAGTCATTTTTGACTATAAGGACTGTGACATACATAGTTAAGCATATGGAGAGAAGAGCCCTACTGACTTTTGAACATGACATGAGCACTGTTTCATAAATGAATAAATGACTGATTTTATTGAGTAAGGGATTTAATGAGGAAATAAATTTTATAGATTTGGCCGATTTTTTTAATTATTATGTCTCTGACTTTCAAATATAAAACCTAAAATATTCTTTTAAATTAGATAATTGATTTAAAGTACTTTGTTCATAAACCTTAAATTAACATAGTACAGTAAAAAGACGTCTATCTTTTGAATCAGAGACCCAGGGTCCAAATCCCATTTATTATGCTTATTACCTATATGGCTTTGGACAAATAATTTAATATTCCTAGACCTTAATTTTTTTTCATCTGTCAAAGAATTTTGATTGAGAAAACTCTTATCTGTTCCCATAATCTATATGAAGGCACATGTTTTTGTATGTATGCTATTATATAAATGTTAGCTAATATTATTTTCTGAAGCATATAGAAAAGAAAGTTAAACAGTAGGCAGGATAGTGGGGAAAGTATGGAGGCACTTTTTGAAGTGGCAAGGAATTGAAAATTGAGTGGATGCCCCTCAATTAGGGAATGACTAAATAAGTTATGGTATATGATGAATTGGATGTATTGGAATATAATGATTGTAATGGAATATTATTATTCTAAAAGAAATGATGAGCAGGATGATTTCAGAAAATCCTGGAAAGATTTACATGAAATGATGCTAAAGTAAGTGGAACCAAGAGAACATTGTACACTGTAACAAGATTATATGTGATGGATTTGCATCCTCTCAGCAATGTGATCATTTAAGACAATTTCAATAGATTTGGGATGGAAAATACCATCCTCATTTAGAGAGAGAATTACGGAGAATGAATGTAGATCAAAGAATAGTATTTTACCCTTTTTTGTTTGTTTTGTTTTGGTTTTTCTAGTGTTTTTTCCCCTTTCTTGTACAACATGGCAAAATATGGATATATGTTTAAAAGGATTATGCACCCCTAACCTATATCACATTGCTTGCTGTCTTGGGGGGTGTGGGGAGGTAAGGGAAGAAGTGAGAAAAATTTTGAACACAAAATCTTACAAAAATGAATTTGGAAACTATCTTTATATGCATTTGGAAAAATAAAATACTACTGAGGAAGAAAATAGTAGGGAGCTATAATTCAGAGGTCCTGAGCCAAAGGTCCAGTTCTTTCCCTTACTCATTATAGGAATGCAGGAAATCATCATGGCACAGTGGAAAGAGAATAGGTTTTCAGGAATTAAGAAAATTAAATCTGGGGCAGCTAGGTGGTACAGTGGATCAAACACTAGCCCTGAAGTTAGGAGGATCTGAGTTCAAATCTGACCTCAGACACTAGCTGTGTGACCCTGGGCAAATCACTTGATCCCAATTGCTTCAGGAAAAAAAAAGAAAATTAAATCTGAATCTAGGCTTTGACACATATACCAGCTATATATTATCTGGGTCATGTTTCTCTTTTTGGTGAATCTCAGCTTCTTTTCATGTAAAATGAAGAATCTAATACTCCTGCTCCCTATTTATTGGAATCTCATTGTTTTATAATTGTTAAAGTGCTATAGAAATTTGGATTAATTAATTTCTCTAAAACTCAATTTTCTCAACTATATAATGGGTACTTTGAAATTTTGCTATGTTTTATTTTCTAACACTATTGAATTTACCATATATTATTTGTGTTAGTGCTTTAACCACCTAATGGATTACTTCACAAGGTTTTTGTGAGAATGAGATGACTGAGGCATTGAAATCACTTTGTATCTGTACTATAATGCACAAAATGAGTACATTAGCATAAAGTAGGAATTTATAGCAAAAAAGTCCCAGAATTTGATTTTTTTTAAATTGAAAGGTTAAAAATAACTACATTTTAGTGTACTCAGTTTCATTTCTAATAATTTTTATTTCATTTTATGTATTTAAAATATTATTGTAATGGAAATATGTTTAGAAGATTTGCACGTTTAATCTATATTAGATTGTTTGCTCTCTTGGGAGGGGGGGAAGGAGAATAATTTGGAACATAAGCTTTTGCAAAGGTGAATGTTCAATTATCTGGAAAAAATAAAATACTATTAAAACTAAAAAAAATTATTGTAAGAAGGAATAGTTTCATCAAATTGCCTTAACATAAAGGCTGCCATGCTAAAAAAAAATTGTTTTAACCAGATTTTATTTAATAAAAAATTTTACAAGTTTATCAGTTTGGTCATTTCTTTTTGAGCCTTTGCTTATACCATAGCCAATTTTGTTACATTTAATATAATCAGAGGAAGGAAAAGGTATCCAAAAAATTGAAGACATTAAGGCTTTGGCCATTTTTTCCATTATGGGACTCATTCTCTGTCTCTCTATCTCCTCCTCTCTACCTCCTCGTTTCTTCCTTTGCCTCTTCTGAAAGGTTCTTGTTCTCTGCACAACTATGATGCCAGGAGATGCTGGAAATCTTATACATTCCTGACCCAGTGCAAAAGGGAAACAAAGAAGGAAAGAAACAAAACATATGGTGGCTTGGCTGGCTCTTTCTTTAGCCTTACAGAAGCCTGCTCCATTGCATAATAACTGGGGAAAGAAATAGTGAGTACCAAGTAAAGAACCAGCTTTCAAATAAATGAAAAATGGCTTTGCCTTCCTAGGCCACCATGTCCTGATCTGTAAAGTGAGGACAAGATGATCCCTAAAGCCTTCTTTAGCTCTGACTCTTAGAATTGAAGAGGATAAGATAAGTTAAAGACTATGGACAGAAGAGAGAAAGGCACATTTTTTTCCCTATCAGATCCAAAAGGATATTCAGTTCATCCATTCTTGACAAGAGGAAAACAAGCATACTAGTATGACTTGGTTACAATTTCTAGTTATTATAAGGAAAATGCTCTATAAACAATAAAGTGATCTATGAATATGTTGATGACAGTGATAAGAAATTCTGCAACATTTTCTCAAAGTCAACAATTCTCTGCTGATGAATTATAGAGAAACATCATGATTCAGTGAAAAAGGCATAAATTAAAAAATTAGGGGTTAGCTGGGCAACCTTGGCCTCAGTTAGCTCCTGTGTAAAAAGAAATAGATAGGATCAGATACTGATCTCTAATGTTCCTTCTAGTTCTTTCTTTGGCTAATCAAGTAAAACAACAAAGAAAAACACAGAAAATATAGATTTGAAGGCCTATATCGTTTTTTAAGATCCATTTGCAAATCAGTAGAGGAAAAAACCCAATCTCAGAGAAAATCTTAAATCTTAAGTATTTTAAAAGTAAAGTTTATATTTTTAGAGAGTACAAAAATAAGTTTGATTCAAATTATTTTTAAAAGCTTTATGGATAGTTAATAAAACACAATTTTCATCATACTAAGATTTTAATTAACATTTTTAGCTTACTTTTTTTTCACCTTAGTGTTTTTAAATAAAGGAAAATTACTGTATTATAAGATCCAATGATCTAGTTTTTTTTTCCTCCACTCTGATAAATCCCACCTACAGGAATTGCTCTTGGCCTGTAGGCCTAAAGAAATAAATCAAATGTATTTTTTGCCTTGATAGCCTTCTGCACCAGTGAATGTGCTTCTCTAAAGGTCCAAAGGTTACTCCAAAATTAATTTGCCTGACCTGCTTTTAGGTGAATGGTAACTCAGAGTCACACTTCCAAATGATCAGATCAGATGCTGCCCTGAAGCAGGACTGGACAGTGACCCACATGTTCTCCCTTTTGGAGGTCAAAATTCCAAACCTTGATTCAACCTCAAAGCATGTGGATTTTGCAAGAGGAAATGATGAGGCTGCTTTTAAAGGTGTTGAATAACTGCCTTTGTTGGCTAGGAAGCAAAAAGAAAATACACTAGAATTCCTGAAGGTAGAAGATGACCTTTCTTCTCACAAAGCTCTGATATGCTCCCCAAAGGAAGCAAAGTTTTGCATAATTCAAGCTCCAATAATTCTTACTTATTTCTTTAAACAGCAAATTGCTTCTGTTTTTTTTTTCTCTGCATTAGTTAGATGTTTTAGCTCATGAATCATTGGGCCTTTTACTGGTTCATACATGTTCTTAGACTTGTGCCCCAAAATGTCACTTAGGAAAAAATACTATGATCTTAGATCCCACGGCCTGTAAGTGGCAAAAACCCAAAGATATGGATCTGACACCACTGTTGACCAATAAAGTTCAAATAAGAAGGATCTTCAAAGACAAAGACAACTAAGTGAACTGAAAAGATCAGTCCATTGAGAATCCAAAGACTTGGGATTTAATCTCACTTCTGCCATTTACTGACTGCATGGCCTAGGACCAAGGACTTCTGCTTTTTGAATCTCCATTTTCTAATCTATCAAATGAGATGACTGTCTAAGGTCTAAATCTGAAGTCTTTTCCAAATCAATGATTGCAAGGTTTGGACCAGAGTTTGATTGTTTAGCAGAGTCAACCAGCTACTTGCAGAATTTTAAGGTAGCTTGAACCATTATTTGTTAGTTAAAATGAATCTTTTAAAAAAAATGAAGCTGTACAAAATAAGGAAGAGTTCTAGACTTGGAGGCATAAGGTCCAGGTTCAAATCTCAGCTTTGTAATTTAAAATATGTATTATCTTGGACAAATTACTTTATCTTCCCGAGTCTCAGTTTCTTTGTAAAAATGAGCACTTGTACTAGCAACTCTATAAAATTATGGAAAGAATTCAAATGAAATAATGTATGAAAACAACTTTGGTTTTGTTTCAATGGTGAATTACTTTATAAATGTTATTATCATTAAACATATGGGATCTTTGCTGCTTTAAAGTCAGAGATAGTATCTTTCTTCTCTATTGGGAGCTCCCCACAGTATGACACTAGTTACAACAGCACAAACCTAATCAATATTTGTGAAGTGAACAACAAAACAAGGAACAACTTTGATATTGTTTGACTCTATTCATTGTCACAGCAATGGCAGCTTTCATTAGTCAGTGAATGTTCTGATTCTAAAGAAATTGGGCTATCTTGGGTTTTCATAGTCAGTCGTCCTCAATCACTGGGGCTGTTTCTCCAACTCTCTTCTCTAGGGCAACTAACTAAGATTGGGAGAGTTATTATCCTATGGGACAAAGGAAACATAAGGGATGGCCAGTATAGAGAACCATCAAAACAATGTTAAAGCCAATAGCACAGAAAATAGAGGAGATCCACTAGGCAAGTATTAAGAATACAATCAATGGAGACAATAGCAATAGGATCATAGGATTCAGAGCTGGAAGAGACCTAAACTAGTTCAACCCCTTTTAGATGGAAAAACTAAGACATTTTCCATCTATTTTCTATTTAGCTAATTTGTAAATACTTGCTGTTTCTCTATCTGAGCTCAACCTCATTGTTGTTTTTCTTTAGCTTTCAAAGAGAACCAATGATATCACAAGATGATATCTTAACTCTTGGGTAAATTGAAATGAGAAAGAGTTGAACAAAATCATAACCCTCACTCTCTCTTCCAGAGTCATCAAAGTCCAATATAAAGGCAAAAGTCAAGGCAAGTAGTGATGATCTAGGCTGCAGTGAATGACCTTGGCATCTTCAATGTCTGACCAAGTTCTAAGAGCTCCACATTACCATCACAAGCTGCCTTCACACCTTTGGAACAAATTATTCTCATCTGCCCATTCTATGGAGAGAAGTCTTTATATAATTAAGGTAGACACTCCCCCTAACTCACAGAAGGTTTTGAGGCCTGTTGGTTAACTTCAATTTATTTTAGTCCATTCAACAAGATATTTTATTGGGGTGTGACCACTGCACATGCAACATCTTCTTGAAGCCAAAGATGAGAGATGTATGCTGGTAGACACCAAAGGTAGATGAGTAGCCCTGAAAAGGAGTTGGCAGCCCTCATACCAGAGGTTCTAGTCCTCTGTAAATACACCACATACCTCAACCACATTATAATGTAGGTTCTTCAAAGATAGGAACTGTTTCTGATTTTTTTTTGAGCTTAACATTGTGTTTAGAACAAATTAAGAACTTAATAAATGGTTATTGATTGATTGATTGATTTTTTGTCTAGTCCTGTTCAACTCTTTGTGATCCCATTTTGGGTTTTCTTAGAAAAGATACTGGAGTAATTTGCTGTTTCCTACTCCAACTCATTTTATAGCTAAGGAATTTAGGATAACATGGTTAAGTGATTTGCCCAGGATTACACAGCTAGTGTCTGAGACCGGATTTGAATTCCTGACTCTAGGGCCAGCACTCTTTATATACTTTGTCACCTAGTTGCTCATAATTCATTGATTGATTATTCAAGGTTACACAGCAGAATTGAGATTCTGGTCAAGATCCTTTGCACCAAATCCAAAGTTGTTGGGTTTTTTTGTTTGTTTGTTTTTGTTGTTGTTATTTTTTTACTATAGACATTTTTTCTTCTCCCAAGAGTGGTAATGCAGTGCTTTGTACACAGCAGGTACTTAAACAATGACCTGCACATGACTATCAATTTTTTAAAGTAATTGAACTTGAGACAATACCCACCAGTACCTAAAGGCACTATTTTGTAATGCATGGTAGGGCATATAATTCCTGTGCTGAGTAACCATAAGCCTTTAGTCCAAAATGAGTTTCATAAATCTAAGATGAGTCAAGCGCAGATAGAGTACCAAGTCTGAAGTCAGGAAGACTTATTTTCATGAATTCAATCTGATCTCAAACATTAATTAGTTGTGTGACTTTGGACAAGTCACTTATCCCTGTTTACCTCAGTTTCCTCATCTGTAAAATGAAATAGAGAAAAATTGGCAACTCATTCCAGCATCTTTGACAAAAAACAAAAACAAAAAAACAAACAAATGGGGTTCATTAATAGTCAGACATGACTGGACAACAATTACTACGCTAGGACTAATAGATAATTTAGGTAGATATTGAAAAACATAAGATTTCAGAATCTAAAGCTGAAAAGAAGCTTAAGGGTCACCCAGTCTAACATCTTTACATTATAGTGAAGGAAGTCAAGGAAGGCACATGTGGAGAAAAGACAAAACTTGCTACAAATCAACTGGTGAGAAAGACTTTCTGCCAGGCACTAGGATATCTAGTCTGAATAACATGGAGCTCAGAGTCCCTATGTTGTCTGTTTCCTTCATCATTGATCTCTTTAAACTTTTGAAGCAAGAATCATGAATGATATGTCCTAGTAGATTGATTTAGATGATTTCTCAAAGCTCTTCAATCCAATATTCCTAGGATCAGATTTTTGACCTACTCCACCATGCAGTGGATCAAAGTATCCAGTATGGGGCACAGCAGATCGAGAAATCCCATTGAGTTGTCTACTTTTGGCAGCCTTCACCTGTTTTGTAACATAAAGAAGTGTTCTTAGCATGACTAAGAAAAAAGACCATGTTTTTCTAGAACTGAGTCAAGCGATTTGGCTTTCATTTCTGGGTGAAAGGTTGAAATAGCAACAACAACCAAAAAAAAAAAAAAAGCTAAATCAATATACATTCATTTCCATATTAGATTTCATTAAGGAAGAGTAGAATGGTATTAATCTTGGAAAAACTACATTCCTTACCTAGATATTAGTCTCTTCTTTTGTAAAATAAAAAGGTTGGATGAGAATACCTCTAAAGATTCTTTTTGTTCTAAAATTTTGATAGTTGCCCCTGATTAATTTTTATGCAGTTAAGTAGTCCACTGGATGGAGTGCTGGGCCTAGAGTGAAGACTTCTCTGTGAATTCAATTCTAACCTCAGACACTTTTTTAGTTGGGTGGCCTTGGGCAAATAATTTAACTCTGTGTGTCTCAATTTCTTTATCTGTAAAAATGGACTGAAGAAGGAAATGACAAACCACTCCAGTATCTTTGCCAAGAAAACTCCAAATGAGTTCTCAAAGAATTGGACACAACTAAAGCAACTGAACAACAAAAAAGATCTGGTTAATTTATCTATATACTAGGTTCATAGAATCATAGATCTAGAACTAAAAGGGACTCCATGGAGAATCGAAGAAAGCATACTCACTTTAAATTGAGAAAACTGAGTCTCAGAGAGGCTGACTTATTCAAAAGCACATAAAAATAGCAGTCAGGAAAAAAATTCAGTTACTATATTTCCAAATTGAGTACTCTATCCATAGCCAAACCCTAGAAATTATACCTAAATCTGCCTAGGCTCACCAAGAAACACTAGATACCCAGTGCAAAAGGAGCACAATTTCAGGCACTTCAATGCTTTTATTAAGTGCCTACTACATGCAAAGCTCTGTGCTCAGCCCTGGGGATAATAATTCAAAATCAAACAATAATATTTGTCCTCAGGGAAGCCATTTTCTACTAGGAGATATATATATATATATATATATATTATATATATGCAAGTAATTTTTTCCAAATGTACAAAGTATGTAGAAGGTACTTTCAGAACTTGGGTGAGCACTGATAACTTTTTAAAGGCTTGAGAAGGTGACAAGGAGAACTTTTTATAAGAGGAAGCACCTAAGTTGACCATTGAAAATAGCTGAGTATTCCAAAAAGTGAAGCCCAAATAATAAAGGGTGCTCCAGGAAATTGGACTGTTTTTTGAGATGACAAGATTGATATGCAGAACATAATATGGGCCTGACCATACTGTTAGAGAGTAGCAGGCTAGGTCCACAAGTTTTTAACAGCAAATTCTATTAGCCAGCATGCTAACAGAATGGAGTGTTCA
Source organism: Myrmecobius fasciatus (assembly GCA_023553655.1). Classification (NCBI taxonomy): domain Eukaryota; kingdom Metazoa; phylum Chordata; class Mammalia; order Dasyuromorphia; family Myrmecobiidae; genus Myrmecobius; species Myrmecobius fasciatus. The sequence continues at coordinate 214,690 of JAJPUD010001241.1, forward strand.
AGGTAGTAATAACCAATCATTTATCCTCATTTTAATTATTATTGTTACTATTCCCTATCATTTGTAGGGAACAGCTAGGTGATGGAGTGGAGAGAGAGTCTGGAGTCAGGAAAATTCATCTTTGTGAGTTCAAATTTGGTCTCAGACACTTAAGTCACTTAACCCTATTTGCGTCAGTTTTTTTTTTTCATTTATGAAATGAGCTGGAAAAAGAAACTTCAAATAATTTTAGTATCTCTAACAAAAGAACCTCAAATGGAGGTTCTTGAGAGTAGATAGAACCAAAATGACTGAACAACAATCATTTGTAATCTATTTACAACTATGTATCATTTGACAACTATCTTGCTATTGTTGCTACTCAGTCATTGTTGATAGTTTCTTACTCCCCAGCACCCTCTTTGGGATTTTCTTAACACCATGGTTCTTCATTATCTTCTCTTACTCATTTTACATAGGAGGAAACTGAGGCAAACAGGATTAAGGGATTTGCTCAAGATCATACAGTTACTGTCTGATGTTGAATTTTAACAGATGAAAAGGAGTCTTTACAACTCCAGACCTGGCATTCCATCCACTTCCCCCATTACCCTTTTATGTAGGCAGAATAGTCAGTAGCAGAACTAGCTGTATGAACTTTAATATAAATCACAACCTCTCTTGATCTCAATTTGTTTGTTTGTATAATAGGCTCATAGAACTCAATGGTCTCCAAGATCTACCCTGGCTGATCCCTAATCAAATGAAGAGGAAACTGAGTTTTCAAGAGTTTAAGGAACTTGACTAAAATTACAAAGATTGATATTGGAAGACTCAAAACCACATCTTCTAAGACCCATTTCCATGCTGTTTTTCCAGCAATGGCAAGTTATCTCTTTATTATTTTTAGTTTATCTGGCCATCCTACCTTTCAAAGAATGACAATGCTATAAAATACAAGTTGGCACTGAAACTAGTCCAAACATATGACAACCCTATTTCTTTATACCTAAGAAGATACATTGTTATTCTTCACCTTACCCCTGAAACTTGCTACCTATATAATATTAAACACTTAACTACACTCCAAGTCCCAGACTTGTGACTCAGATCATACTTTAAGGCTTCTACATTCTCTTCCAATTCTATGACCCTATTACCACGTGCTTTCCATAAGAAGCAAATGGCTATTGAATGTCTACAAAATTCTCAGCATTTTGTCAAGAGCCTTTCTTTTTAATTGGATTTTATTGGTATAAAAGATATCCTCAGCAAGGAACTTTTTCTATTACTGCAGATCATCACCTTCTCTTCAATGTACAATAATTTTTTTTTAAATAACAGCTTTTTATTTTTAAAATATATGCAAGATAGCTTTCAACATTCATCCTTGCAAAATCTTGTATTCCAAACCTTTCTCCCTGCTTTTCCCCTACTCCCTAGACAGCAAGTAATGCAAAATACGTTAAACATGTGCAATTCTTCTATATATATTTTCGTATTTATCATGTTGCACAAAAAATATCAAAAAGGGAAAAAATGAGAAAAAAAAAACAAGAAAACAAGAAAAAAGGTGAAAAATACTATGTTGTAAATCACATTCAGTCCCTATAGTCCTCTCTCTGGATGCAGATGGCTCTCTCCATCACAAGTCATTTGGAATTGGCCTGAATAACCTCATCGCTGAAAAGAACCACATCCATCAGAAGTGATCGTTGCATAATATTGTTGTTGCTGTTGTGTACAATCTTCTCTGGATTCTACTCAGTTCACTTAACATCAATGCATGTAAGTCTCTCCAGGCCTTTTTGAAATCATTTTGCCAATCTCAATGTATAATCTTAAAAAGCTGTCTAGGGTACTAAGTAAGAGTTTAACTGAATTCCTCAGGCTCACACAAGTAATGTATCAGAAGCAGGACTTGAATCCAGGACTTCCTAACTTTGATGTCAGCTTTCTATCTACTACACTAGACTGTCCCTTACTTGAGAGAATGGGTATATATCCATTTTCTCCTTTTGCTGCCCTAGAGATTTTCTTGGCTTTTTTTCCCCTAAGTGATACTCAGAAAATTGTTTTAAAGCATTTAATCTTGTACAAATACACTTTTTTTGGATCTTCTCCTGAGTGGTCTGTCCAGATAAGAGGATCCCATAAATCCCTACATAGGAATTCTCAAAACCAACAGCAAAGTAAAGGGTTGGGGCTATACTGTGCTCACTCAGAAAGAAGACAGAAGCATCATCACTCACAAAGAAAATTGAGCTTGATTTACCAGGAATACAGGTTTCTGAACCAATGGGCCAGAAACAGGAAGCAATATTCGAACTTAAAGTACAAGTCAACAAGAGTCCAGTGTACAATGTAAAAGGTATGGCCTTGGGTCAGTCAGAAAGGTCACATACAGAACTCAATTTCCTCAGAATTTCTAATCATCCAAACAGGGGCAAGCTGCTTACACAAGCAGCATTGTGGCTTCTCCATGAACTAAAACCCTCTTGGGTTTCAAAGATTCTCTGGCATTATTTTTCCCTCCTCCCCCTCAGGCTCATTGCCACCTCTGTGACAGTACAAATCCTAAACCCTCACATATACCTATTCTGAGTATACTCTAAATGTGCTAGTGTCTTTTAAATAGAGAGTCCTGTGTCATCGACTATTAATAATTGAAGTTCTCTTCTCATTGAGAGATGATCTGGTTAGTCTAGGAATTACTTAAGAGTCAAGGAAAGGTTTTCTTTAACTCCCCTTTAAACAACAGCAATAAAACAGTTACTTCTTAGAACCACAGTATCTCACATCCAGAAGGAATCTTGTGCTTCAGGCAGTAAGTAGAATGGTAGAGTGTTGGGCTTGTAGTCTAAGACCAAAGTTCAAATTTGATCCCAGATAATTACTAATTGTGGTAGCATGGGAAATCATTTAACTACCCTCTGTCTCAGTTTCCTTATCTTTGAAGTGTGGGTAATAATATACTTCTCTCCTAGGACAGTTGTATCAATGAGATAATTACTGTAAAATGTAGGCACTATATAAGTGCTCACTATTATTATTATTATTGTCATTACTTCCTTAATTTGAACAGGAATTTTTTTTTCCCAAAAAATACACCTTTTTCCTAAAAATCTCCAATAGAGCTAAATTATTTCCTTCTGCGACATATCATTCCTGTTATTCTGAACTTTCCTTGCTTAAAGTCTAAATCTGCCCCTCTGTCTGAATAGTGTTTCTAACTCTAACTTCCAAGTAAAACTTAAACAAACAAGACTGATCCCACTTCTATATGGGTATCTTCTATGTGCAAAACAGTGTGCTAGGTGCTATATAAAATATAAAAAGAAGTAAATAAGCATTTATGGAGTGATTACTATATGCCAGGCACAGTGTTAAGGACTTTACAAATACCATCTCATTTGATTATCCAGTCTTCATTGTTATGTCACAGGAGCTCACAGTGTGGTAGGGACATACAATATAAAGATCATGATAAACCACACAGTGAAATAATATGTGAAAAATGCATTAGAGGTAAAAACCACGTGGTACATGAAATTTAGAAAATAAGAAGCATTTCTCACTAGGGCATGAAAGGAGAAAATATTTTTCTTTCTTTTCAACTGCTCTCCCTTTTTTTGTATCCCCAACATATAGAACATCCCCTGGAATATAGGAAGCGCTTAATAAATGCTTCTTGACTGAAAAATTAACAAGTACCCATACATGAATATGCAATGGATCTGTGATTTTATCAGCTCAAAGAGCTTCTCTACCATCATGCATATAGTAACATCACTGTCTTAGCAGATAAATCCCAGGGTGTTTTGTGAATTTTGTTGAGTCTCCAATATTCCACAAGTAATAGTAGATAGAATTTGAACCCAAATTTTTCTTTGACTATTAAACTTAACAGTCTTTCTATTGTGCTATAAATTTTTTAGACATGCAATTCCCTTAGCTAAGTAGAAATTCATATAAACTAGATGGAATTTAGAATCTGAAGGAATCATCTTACCCAACCCAGTCATTTTTTCAGATGAGAAAACTGAAGGGCAGAAAGATGAAATGATCAGCACTGGGTAATAGTTGATTGGTAATAAACATAGAACCAGGATTAAAATCCCAGTTCCTTTGTCTCCAAATCCAGTTCTTTTCTATCACTGTAAGTCTAAATAATAAATGAGCCACAGAATTTGATATCTGTAAGGGATTTCAGTGATCACACAGTATACTGGATGCAAAAAAGCAATCTCTGCTTTAATATAACCAACAAATGATAATCTAGTCATTGCTTAATGACATCCAATGTGGTAAACCAGTCATCTCTTGTTTATTCAACAGTTAAAATTGGCATATTCCATATTTTTATCAAGCAATAAACATTTATTAAATGCTACTATGTATATATATAAATGCCCACTGTGTATATATATGTATGAATGTGTATGTGTGTATGTGTATATATATATATATATATATAATGTCTATTATGCTAAGTTCTATGGATACAAAAAGAAGTAAAACAGTCCTTTTCCTTAAAAAGCTTACAATCTAATGGAGGGGGGCAGAAAAATATATAAAAAACAAATTATATAGATCAAATAGAAAATAACACAGAAAAGGTACTATACTTAAGAGGTGCTGGGCTTCTCATAGAAGTACTTTATCATGTTGTTTTTAATGAATTTCCTATAATCAAGGAGAGGAAGAGGGAAAGAAAGGAGTACATTTTAATATGATGTTAGCTACATGGTAAGTACTGTGTAAACACTTTGTAAATATTATTTCACTTTTTCCTAACAATAAATTTTATATGTTACTATTATCTTAGTTGAAGCAACTGAGGCAAACAGAGCTTAAGTAACTTGCCCCGGTTCATACAGCTAGGAAGAATGCACAGCTGGATTTGAACTCAAGACTTCCTAACATCAGTTCTACCATTCAAAATACTTGCTCTAATTAGCTGCTTCACTAAGTAGCTAAATGTATAATGTAACCAGATGTAACCAAAGAGATTAATTCTAATTAAATACATTTACCCTAAAGAGTATAAAGACTTAAAATTAATGGACCTCAGAGAGAAGGTAGTACTAAATGTTCTTTTAAAAGTTCAAAACAAGATAAAATTTCCTGAAGTAAATTTGAATAGAGTATTAAGAAAGGAGAGTTGGGTAATATTGGCTTGTTTCCTTGATACTTGGGATCCCTAGTGTTGCACAACAGTAGCAAATCATGATCTCATCAAGAATAAGTTACTGTCAAGTACATAAAGGAAAAAAAAATCTAGAAACATTTTGAAGAATTAAAAATGATTGAACAGGATTATACTTGTAATCATGATTCTTTTTTATTTATTTATTTTATTAAAGCTTTTTATTTGTATAACATATGTATGAGTAGTTCCCCAGCATTGATCTTTACAAACCTTTCCATTACAAATTTTACTCCCAGTCCCCTCCCCTCCCCTAGATGGCAGGAAGTGCACTACATGTTAATAATGTTGAAATACTTGATAAGTTGTGCAAGAAAAATCCTATCTACAAGAAAAAAAAGAAAATCAGAGAAAGGAAACACAATGCAAGCAAACATCAATAGAGAGCATGAAAATGTTACGTTGTGGTCCATATTTCATATCCCTCTCTCTGGGTGGAACTGGCTTGAGACAATTCTTTGTTGCAAAGAGCCATGTCCATCAGAATTGATCATCATGTAATATTGTTGTTGCTATGTATAATGATCTCCTGGTTCTGCTCGTTTCACTCAGCATCAGTTCATGCAAGTGTATCCAGGCCTCTCTGAAATCGTCCTGCTGGTCGTTTCTTACAGAGCACTAATATTCCATAACATTCATATACCATAATTTATTCAGCCACTCTCCAATTGATGGGCATCCCTTCAGTTTCCAGTTTCTAGCCACTACAAAAAGGGCTGCCACAAACATTCTTGCACATGTGGGTCCCTTTCCCTCCTCTAAGATCTCTTTGGGATATAGGCCCAATAGAAACACTGCTGGGTCAAAGGGTATGCACAGTTTGATAACTTTTTGAGCATAGCTCCAAATTGCTCTCCAGAATGGTTGGATCCGTTCACAGTTCCACCAACAATGTATCAGTGTCCCAGTTTTCCCACATCCCCTCCAACATTCATCGTTATCTTTTCCTGTCATTTTAGCCAATCTGACAGGTGTGTAGTGGTACCTCAGAGTTGTCTTAATTTGCATTTCTCTGATCAATAGTGATTTGGAGCACCTTTTCATATGACTAGAGATGGTTTTAATTTCATCATCTGAAAATTGTCTGTTCATATCCCTTGACCACTTATCTATTGAAGAGTGGCTTGAATTCTTATATATATATATGAGACAATTCTCTATATATTTTAGAAATGAGGCCTTTATCAGAACCATTAAATGTAAAGATGATGTAATCATGATTCTTGAGAAAGATAAGAACTATTCAGATATCTCCATCTGGTTTGAATTAATATTGAAAAGCACCAGCAAAATATGCATGATGATCACAACAAAATAAATAAAAACAAAACTAAGAGGCTACTGAACTGATACATTGTGATAAATAATCAATACAGAAGAATAGATGAAAAAATATATCTTCTTCCTTTGTGGAGAAATGGGGGATTATATGTCCAACTAGTGAATATGCTGTCAGTAAGATTTCTGAAAGGGACTTCAAAAGTATTCAAATGAAATTTTCTCATCTTGCTAATAAGGAAACTGAGGCCAAGTGGTTAAATGACTTGTTTTTACATAAGTTGTAACAGATATGGGATCAATTGCTTTTGCTTACACATTTCAATTTGTTCCAAGGGAAATATCCATGAATTTGGATATATAGGAAAATGATGTGGTTTTTTTTATCAATAAGACTTTTAAAAAATATTCCCTCAAGATGTGAAATGTGGACCACAACATAACATTTTCATGCTCTCGATTGATGTTTGCTTGCATTGTGTTTCCTTTATCTGATTTTTCTTTCTTGTAGATACGATTTTTCTTGCACAATGATAAGTGTGGAAATATGTATACATATATTCGATTTGTCAAGTATTTTAACATAATTAACACGTAGTGGATATCCTGCCATCTAGGGGAGGGGTGGGGAGTAGGGGGGAAAAATTTGTAACAGAAAGCTTTGTAAGGGTTAATGTTGAAGAATTACCCATACATATGTTTTGCAAATAAAATAAAAAATAAAATAAATATTACCTCAAATGGCATAGTTTCAGTCCTTTCAATTCATATTTTATAATATTGTACTCTGCCAAAAACCTGCCATAACTTCTAACGTAGGCAAGAATATTTTAAAGGACATTTGTGTAGGCAATTGTAGTGATTTTTCCTTTAAATATTTGTTAGGAGAAGCCATGCTTTTTCACTATGGTTTTGGAGCAAAATAATTTTCCCGGATTCATATGAATAATTATATCTTTCTCCTTTTTCTGCCTCAGTTAAGATAGCCATATTTTCAACTTCAGAATGCCAGAATTACAAAGGTATGAAAATAGGGAACCTGTTTAGTCAATATAAATCTAAGTTTTAATAAATAAGGTAGAGCTACACAAATGGGCATTAATAATTGACCAAGATAATAACTATGTCTTCATTTATTTATGGAGAAATCAGCATCTAGTCACTTCTGATAGTATGTCTTAGCCCAGAATGCTAGAAAAGTAATTGGGTTAGGAAAGAGGAATTCTGAAATCTAGTTCCATCTCAGTCTCTGATTAAGTGATCTTGGTCAAGTTGCTTTACCTTACTAATATTGGTTTCCTCCTTTTAAAATTAAGAATATGGAATTAGTAAAGGCTCTCAATCTGAATTTTATGACTCTTTTTGGAGGAATGGGGGAAGCATAAGGACAAAAATCAAATAAATTTTATCTCACAATACAGAGAGATTGAACGAATATGATTGTTGAAATGTTATGGAGAGTGGGAGACAATACAATGCTATTCTACATCCTTTTCTATATAAAGGGAAAAGAGTAAAATCTGAAAACAATAAATAGGGTAGGTGAATTTAACTTTGATTTGGAAGGCATGAACTTTTAGAGAATTAAAAGAATAGTTACTAACTTAAAAATTGAATCTAAAATCACAAATCATCAGCATGCTTTCATGAAGAACAAGTCATGCCTGACTAATCTCATTTCTCTCTCCTCATCTTTCTCCTCCTTCTCCTCCTCTTCCTCAGCATCATCTTCTTCTTCCTTCTTTCTTCTTCCTTTTTCTTTCTTCTTCATCTTCTTCCTTCTTATCATCTTTCTTATTCCTTTTTCTTTCTTCTTTTTCTTCTTTTTATCCTTCTCCTCTTCTTCTTCCTCCTCCTCCTCTTCCTCTTTTCCTTTATGTTTTTTTGTTGTTTTGTTGTTGTTGTTCTCCTACTCCTTCTCCTTCTCCTCCGCCTCCCTTTTCTTCTCTCCTCCTCCTCTTCCTCTTCCTCCTCTTCCTCTTTTCCTTTCTGGTTTTTCTTCTTTTGTTGTTT
>JAJPUD010001241.1:223579-341304 GCA_023553655.1 Myrmecobius fasciatus
CTCCTCCTCCTCCTCCTCCTCCTCCTCCTCTTTCCCCCTTTCTCTTCCCCTCTCTGTCTCTCTGTCTCTTTGTCTTTCTTTCTCCTGGTTTACTTACTTATAAACTAGAGGAACCACAGCTTACCTAAATTTAAGCAAAGCACTCAAGAAATCCTAAGGAAAAGATGGAGAGAAATAGTATAATTAGGTGACCGTGGAGCACATTACATTGCTAGGATCAATAAATAGTCATTATTGGTTTGATGTTAGCCTCCAAAGTCTCCACTGGAGTGCCCCAGGGATCTGTTCTGTTAGCATTTTTATCAACAACTTATATCAATACATACATAGTATTTTTGCTAAATTTACTAAATTTAAAAATATTGAGAAATATTATTTGAATTTGATTAGTCAGGATCCAAAAGTATTTCAATAGGTTATAACACTGGGCTTAATTTATCAAAATGCAATTCACTGTAATAAATGTAAATTCTGATTTCTACTTGAGTTTGAAAAAAATCAATTTTCTAAGCAGAAAGGGATTTGGTTGAACAGTAGAAGGACTAAAGAAAGATGAGGTGATCTTAGAGAACTACACACTCAATATGAATAAGCTATATGCCACAGCGGCCAAGAAGACTAATAGTCTTAGACTGAACAAAACACAGTGTTCCATATAAAAGCTTCACTGCTTCTCTGTCATAATCAGACTATATATTTGAGTATTATTGTCATGTTTTGGTACCACATTTTGAGAAGGACAATGAAAAGCTTAAGAGAAACCAGAGGAAGACAGACAGGTTGGCAACACACATCGAATTCCTGATATGTGAACATCACCCAAAGGCACAGGAACTCCTTACTCCAGAAAGACTACAGAGATGATGCCAGAAGCACCATCAAATGTTTCAAGAGCTATCACACAGAATAGGAATTACATTTGTTTTGCTTGGCCCCAAGAGGGAGAGCTAGGAACAAGGGGTAGAAATGATAAAGACTCAATTTAAGTTTGATGTGAGAAAAAACTAACAAACACTTTTCTTACAGTTAGAGAATCATCTACAAGTGTGATGGGCTGCTCCAGAAAATAATGTGTTGCCCATCTTCAGAGGCTGGCACTTACCTTATGTGGCAAAGAGCTGTATTTTTACTTTTGTAGGTCTCTGAAGATTCTTCTAACACTAAAATTCTAATTTCATAAGTCAGTTCACTGAAGAAGAGGAGTACAGTAAAGAAATTTCTGTTCTGTATTTTGAGAAAGTACTGTGATTACTTTATAGTTACATCTTTACTGAGATGACACTATACAAAACCTGCATATAGTTTTATTCACTCTTTTGTCCCCATCAATTTCTTGATAGATATCTTTACTGAAAATGTCATCTCTAATTTCATATATTCAAAAAAGAAAATATTTCCTTTCCTGATAATTTTACCTCTCCTCTCAACTTCCCGGTAGAAAGAACTGCTAATCTTCCAAGTCAACTTTCTCCTTTATAGATTCTATCTTTTTCCAAACCAGTTATCTGAACTATTTTTTGCATTAGCTAAATAAGCATCTTCTTTTCCCTTATCTTCAACCAATAGCACACTATTTGATTAATATGAACATTATCATTTATTAAGGTAAATGAGATTCCTCCTTCCATCTCATACACACATACAAAGTCCAAGTTATCATATCTTTATCTTAATTCTCCCTTAGGAAAAAGAATATGGAGAAAACAGAGGAGGATAAATACTCTTCTTTCCTATCTTAGAATTTATTAAATTGTATTCCACAAATTTCAACAAAATTAAAATTATAGATTAGAACAACTGTACTGTCTTGTCATTTTCTCCAAAAAAATAAATTTTTCTGTATTAATAATTAATAACAATAGTAGCTAAAACTTTAAGATTTTTCAAAGCAATGGGTATGTACTGTTACATTTAATCTTCACAAGAATCTTGAAAGTAGTAGGAACTATGATTATCTTCATTTCATAGATAAGGAAATTGAGAATTAGAGAAATTCTTTAAGAGGTTACAAGAGAAAGGAGTGAATCCAAGGAATGGACAGCCTTCACAAAGGTATCAAGTTACAATAAGGAATATTGAATTTGAGAGGACAATTTGACTGCAATGTAGAGAATCTTAGAAGCTTTGTGTAGAATAGAAGAGAAAGAGAATGGAAGAAGACTGATTAGCAGACTTGTCATAGTCCAAGTAAGAGGCATTGACCTCATCAACTGGCTGTGCAAGTAGAGAGGAGACAGATGTGAAAGGTATTGAAAAGGTAGAATGAGCAACTGATTGGATTAAGAAGAGGAACAGGTGTGGTTACAAAAATTGAATCCATGAGAACTGATGTAATTACCAAGAGAAAGGGCATAGAGAGAAGAACAAAACAGAACAGAACAGAACAGAACAGAAGATATCAGAAAAGAACAGAACAGAAGAGGATCAGATACATTTCATATTACTCCTTTGTTCCAGCCAAACTGTCCTTGTTACTATTTTCTAAAATTGGCAACCTATATTCCATCTCTATGCCTTTGTCTAGGTTATCTGATATCTCTGGAACATTCATCTTCCTCACTTCTATCTCTTGTGAGAGGATATGCCAAAGCCTTTTTGAGAGCTGATCATTCATCTGTGGTGTTCACCTGGCATTCAACTCTTACCTGTTGTTGTACAGTGCACAGGAATCACCCACCTGTTTCAGCAGCCAGGTTAAACAAGGTTGAAGGTAATCAACAGGACCCAAACCCATCAGTTAGTTAGAGGAATGTCTACTCCAAGTATGTGAAGACTTCCCTCATGCAATGGACAGATGAGAGCAATTTATTCCAACAGCTATGAAGGCAACTAAGGCAGATGCTGTAGAGTTCTTCGAGTTCAATAAGACAAAGATCATCACGTCAAGACAAAGATCAAAGATGTCACGATCATCCACTGTATTCCCAGGCCATTGACACTCATCTTGATGTTTGTCTTGTCACTGGACTTCAGTGATTCCAGAAGAGAGAATGAGACTGATGACTTCATGCATCTCTGACAAACATATATACAATTCACTCAAAAGTCAAGATATCAAGACATCATCCTATAATGTATTTGATCCTCTTAAAAATGAAAGATAAATAATAATCATTACTTAGAGCAAATATCTTAAATATTGTGATAATAAAGGGTACCACCATCTTCCTAGTCATTCATGCTTAAAAAATGAAACCTCAGTGTCTTCCTCAACCTCTCTATAATTCACCCCACATACCTCATCTGTTATTGAATCTTGTCCATTTTATCTCCACAGTATCTATTGTATGCATCCCCTTTTTTCTATTTTACACAAACAAAATCCATTGTATCACCTCTTCCCTGAAATAGTATAATATTCACATTACTAATTTCCCTCAAGTCTTTCTTCTCCAATCTAATCTTCATTCAGCCACCAAAATAAATTTCCTAAAATACAACATTGGCCCTGTAAACACTTAGCTCAATAAACTCCAGTGGCTCTTTATCACTTCCAGGACTAAACGTAAACATAAAATGTTCCTTACTGTTTGGTCATTTTCAGTCATGTCCAACTCTATAACACTATTTTAGGGTTTCCTTCCATCTCTCATCTCTGTTCTTTTGTTCTCCATTTCTAGAATGTTCTATATTCTCATCTACTAGCTTCCATAGGTTTCTTTCAACACTCAGTTCAAATATTGCCTTCAAAAGGAGACCTTTCTCTGTCCCTCTACTACTTGTCCCTTTACTGTAAGCTTATATTTCCTTTATCACGTATATCTTGCATGTATATAGTTAGATGTTGTCTCATTGATGAGAATGTAAATTCTTTGAGAGCATAGACCATGTTTTTTTTTTCATTTTTTTGTATCTTAGCATTTAAACACTACCTAGAAAACAAGTGTTAAATAAATGTTGTAAAATGAAATAAAAATAAATAAATCACTTTGTAAACCTTAAAATGATATATATGTGTGAGCTATTATTATGTTGTTATTAATAAATACTTATTTACAGGCAAAAAAAATAAAGTCAGGTGCCAAATCTTCTCAAGAGTTTTATCTTACTAATTGTTTATGTCCTCTTCTTTTTCAACTTATCTTGCATCAATAAATACTTTCACATATTGTATTCTCCTTACCCATTAAAAAGATAAGCTTCTTGAGGACAGAGACTATTTTTCTTTGGGGTATTTATATTGCCACTGCAATAATGGCCATTAGTAAGCTCTTTAAAAATGTTGTTGAAATGAACTGAATATTAAAAAGGAGCAAAAGGAAAAGCAATGTTGTAAAGAATTGAAAACTATCTTCAAAATGAGAAAGTCATCCTATTAAGTCCATTCTAAGATACATATTGTTCTATGATCCTACTAAGGCCATTAATCCTCTTAGTATTATAGCCAACTTTCTCAGATTATAAATTGCAAGAAAATTAGTTCTTTTCTATCAGTAGATAAAGTTTATCATTATATCACAGATGCAGTCCTCTCCATCAAAAAATAAAAATAAACCTCAAAAAAAATCAAGGGCCTAAAGGAATATCTCTACCACATTAAATATATTTATCATTAGTAGATTTATGAGGAGATATAGAATTACACAAAATGAAATAACATAGAAAAATTGGACTTTCTACCAGTGGAGGGAGTAGGAATATGGAGAAGAACTTGAGACCTATCAAAGCATGAGTATAAAGGTTTGCATTTATCAGTACTTGGGATGGACCTGGGCTCTTTGTGTTTTGATTGTTTAATTTTTTTAGTTTGACAAATGCTTTCCAATGGGCATGTCTTTATATATGTTCTTTCTTAAAACATCAAGGCCTTGGGGCTTAAATAAAGTCTTACTAGATGTCATATGCTCTATCTCACTAGGACATCATGTGTATTTCATGAGTATTAGATCATGTCATTTAAATTACACAAGAGAGCTTAGCAGAAAGTGTGTAATAGGACAGAAAGACTGCAAAAGGACAAATTCTACTCCACAAATCATGGGCCTTCTTTGAAACATGCTATTACATGGGAGAAAGTGGCCAAAAGTACTAATGTTTTGTACCTAAAGACTATAAAGCTTATTTTCTTCTCAGACTGGAAATTCTATACCACTTCTAAAAGTTCCTTAAACCTAATAAGCTCTAGAAAACCATCTGTGGATGAGCAGCTTTGTATAATGGTAAGGACAGGATTAGGAGCCCTAGATTCAAATATCCATAACAATACATGATTATTGTACAGAGATGCCTCCTAAAGCTTTGGCTTTCTCATTTGTAGAATGAAGACAATGCTATTGTACTAGTTGTCTCTCCAACTGATTCTGAGAAAAACAATTTAAATAATTTAAAGTACTTGAGGAATGTAAGGATTTTTAACTGCTATAATTGTGGTTGGAAGCAAAATGGCTTAGAAAATGCTATTTTTTGTTGTTTTGTATTGCATTTTAAAACCAATGGCATCACAGATGATATCTTGACTTGTGCATGAATTACATTTAAGTGAAGCAAAGTTGTGCAGCCATCAGCCTTACTCTATCTTCCTGAGCCATCAAAGTCCAGTGGCAAGATAAAAATTAAGATGACTAGTGAAAATCTGAGCAGAAATGAATGATCTTGGTGTCTTTGATAACTGACCAAACCTGACTCTCCACTGCTCCTACTTTAGGCAGCTTCATGTCTTTAGGGATAAATTGCTCTCCTCTGCCCAATTCATCATGGGAAGTCTTCACATGGCTGAGGTAGATATCCCCCTAACTCACTGATAGATTTGAGGTCTTTTAGTTATCTCAAATGTGTACCTTTTAGAGCAAGGAAGGAGGAACTAGTACTGCAATTTTATCAATGTAGTTTGTAGATTTGCACCTTTTTGTGAATTATAGCCTTAGATAATTGTCTGGGATATACAGAGGTTAAATTATATGAGCAGGGTCATACCTTTAGTATGGGACAGATCTGGGATTTGAAATAATCTTCCTATAACTAAACCCTATTCTCTATCCATTATATCATGATGCCTCTCGAGACTTTATTATAATACTATGTAATATTAAGAACAATAATAAAATGAACCATAAATAATAATTTAACTATAAATAAACTACAATAATGAATTACTTGCTATATATTATCTCATCTGAACTTCAAATCAAACCTGTGAGAGAGATAAAGCACATATCAGTATGGTCATTTTGGAAATTAGCAAAGTAAAGCTTTAATAATTCAATGATCTCCTATGACTTAATAACTACTAAATCATGAAACAAATTCAAATTTGGGTTTTCTGAGTCCAAATTCAATATTCTTTTCACTCCTAATAATGACAACTCATGTTTCTGTAATAATTCTGCCAACTCAGTAAGGCAAGTTATAGAATTTTCATTTTTACAAATGAGAAAATTGAACCTTAGAATGGTTAAGTGGCTTGCCCCTGGTCCCTTATGCTTCAAGCAGAGGTAAATCTTTAACTTTGGTCTCTTGAATCTCAGCCCACTATTTCTTCTAGCCCAGATTTCTTCTCCCACGTCCTGGTGCCTGGTACTATACCCGTCATCAGTAGAAACTTTGCACTCTCAGCAAGCTAAGACCAAGTGAATACATAATTCAGCCTACCACCTTCACTGAAGTCTCCAAACCAGACAGTCTGAAGTTTTAATGATTTTGAAAAACACATTGCATTTCTAAAAACAGGCTGGAACATTTTCTTTCTATTGCCAAGTATTTTTTAATCCCCTGGACTATGACCAAACTTGTAGAATTTCAGCTGAAAAGAATTTTTTTCATAAAGTTATAGGCATAAAGTACTCTTTCAAAAGGAATGAAAACATAGTTTATAGTGGAAACCATGTTGTAGTCTAACAAGCAGTGGGCGTACAGATATATGACAGGAGGTAGGGAGACAAAGAATGAATCTAAGACATGGAAGAGCATCTTTTGGCATTGAATAATATAATTTTACTAATACTAAGATCTAAGAATTTGCAGTATACATATACTTTGCTTATGGCACCCTTACAAGGTAGGTGGTATCAGTATGCTTCTCTACATTATACAGATAAGGAAACTGAGGCTGAAAGAGGTAAAACAACTTGCCCAATAATAAAACTCTGAGTCAAGACTAATCCAATTCAACACACACTTGTTAAGCATCTACTATAAGGTAAGCATTATACTAGGTATGTATGATGCAGAGACAGATATAGGAAATTGTATCCATTCTCAATGAGTTTGTGGGGAAAAAGGATAAAATGAATGTAACTAGATAGATGTAAAGCATATACTATGCAAAGTAATTAAGTAATTTCAAAAGGAAGATGGAGGCCGGGGGAAAACTGGCTTTGGAATCAAAGGACCTGCCTTCAGATCTTATCTCTATTATTTAGTGTGGACCTTGAGAAGACACTTACCATTTTAGGACCTCAGGTTCTTCACTTGCAACATGAAGAAGTTGAACTGTATGACAACTAAAACTCCTTCTAGTTACCAAATCTGTGACACTAGGATCCTTTGAACTGAGGGTAGAAGGATGAGAAGCAGGTGAAGGAGGTGGAAAAACAAAAGTCTTTGCCTAGGAGGCAAAACCTGGGCTGAGCTGAAAGCTAGGGACTCTATGGAAAGGAGGTGTCTGCTAAGTCTCAGTCCAGTGTACTCCATTTTCTTTTAAAGAGGCTTTTCCACTGGCCATATGTTAAGGTCCCCACATTGTGTGATCAACTTGGAATTCAAATTGGGTTTTTGCTATGTGGGGGGAGGGGAGAAGAGAGGGTCCAGCATAAATTGTAGCCAGATCCTTTATAGTTTGGAGAATTCCACATCTCCAAGTGCAGTCATTGCACATGGCACAACATGCTAGTTAGCAGAAATTCCATAAAACAGCTGGGCCATTTTGTCTTAAAACAAAGACCATTTACAAGGTATAGCTATTGGGCACTCAGCCAGCTAATGATCAGCTCAAGGTAGACCCAAAGCATTGCTGTCAAACGCCAACCCTGCCCCCATACTGGTTAATGCTGCCTATTGAATTTTCAGCCAGAGAACCCATTCCTCCTTGATGGGATTGTGCCCAAAGGGGTGTAAGCACATGGAATGTTTCATTAGGAAATGAAGTTAAACAGTTATGATGGAAATTGTAGCACTGAATGGGGAGTCAGGAGACCTGATCTATTGAGGTTCTGCCATTAATAAGCCATAACGTCTTAGGCAAGTCACATTACCACTCAGGACCACAATTTCCTAACTATAAAATGAAAGGATTGGCCTTTATGATCTCTTAACTGCTTTCTACACTATATAATGCAAGTTCTATTAAATCAGCAGATATTTATTATGTGATTTCTAGTTTGAAGACACTATGGGATGTTCCAGGAAATCAAAGAGATTAATGAAGGACAATTCCTGTCTTTGATGAGTTTATATTCTGTTGAAGGAGCTATGGACCTTTAGTTCATTGCACTAATCAACCCAAGCAATTTCTTGTCTCCTTCAAAACTTAATAACTAATGCTGTACATACCAGGTTAACCTTTTGATGGGTTACTCCTATTTGTACAGTGAGCTCACCTTATTAATTCTGAGAAGTGTTGAAAAGTTCCAATTCCAACTGTTCTCTGGAATGTGGCTACTTTTGAATGTGGTTGAGTGAACAATATTCTCTAATCCCCTTATGTTCTCTTAAGTTGTTGTACTATTTCTCATCTTAGTAAACATTGTTCCTTTCTAGTTCTTGTCATTTCCTCCCTTCTACCTAGTATAGGTAAAATCATGGAAGAGACTATTAGAATGAGAAGGAAGGAGAGAAGGAGAAAGAGAAAGGGGAAGAGAAAAAGAAAGAGAGAGAGAGAGAGAAAGAGAGAGCAGAAGGGAGGGAGAAGTAGAGAGGGAGGGAGGGAAGAGAAGGGAGGGAGGGAAGAGAAGGCAGGGAAAGGAAGAAAGGGGGACAGAAAAAGAGACAGAAACAGAAAGGAAAGACAAAAGCAAAGAGACAGAGATGGGGGGACAGAGACAGCATGATAGAGACAGAGACAGAAAGAGAGACAGACATACACACAGAGAGAGACAAAAAGACACAGAGAAAAAAAACAAAGGGATGTGGTTACCACAAAGAAGTAGGTGAGAGAGAGTGTTGACATATAAGGCTCTTTGTGTAGGTTTGGACAAGTGCCCAGTACATAGAAGTGTGAAGGAAATGATTTCTCAAAATAAATACATCAATCACAAAGAGATAAAATAAAACTTTTGACTTTTTGATGTGAAAGAGAATGCAAATGATTGAGAACTCCTTCTTTGATTTATATGTATTTCCCTAATTTTTGTTTTATTCAATTGTTTCTATAATGTCCTCCTATTCATGACCCATTTGATGTTTTCTTGGAAAAGATATTAGAATGGTTTGCATTTCCTTCTCCAGTTTATTTTTCAAATGAGAAACTAAGGTAAACAAGGTTAAGTGTTTTGGTCAATACCGCATGACTAGTAAGAATGAGAGGCCAGATTTGAACTCAGGGAGATGAGTTTTCCTGACTCTAGGCCTAGCACTCTAGTGTTTGCACCACTTAGCTGCCCATTTCCCTGACAGCATACCTAATTCACTGTCATACTTTTTGTGAGAAGCAGCATGGTCTAGAGGATAGGGAGTTGGTCTTGGAGTCAGGAAAATCTAAATGCAAGTATCATGTTAACACTTAAGCTATGTGAACATGGGGAAGCATTTAACTTCTTAATACCTCAGTTAATTCTCTAAGACCATAAGTTACAGACAAGCTCTCATTCTGCTTCAGTGAAAGAAATTTCCACACTTGGAGTGTCCTATATAAATTACCTTATTTGATCATAGCAACCCCATGAGGACAATATTAAATTCTTATTGTTCCCATTTTACAGATGAGAAAATTGGGACAAAGAGAAGCAAAATGATTTGTTCATACTCATATAACTAGTAACACCAGAGAATAGGTGACTTGCATAGGATCAGAGATAGCAAGCATAAATGGCAGGATTTGAATGAGAGTTCTTCTAATATAGAACTAATGTTATTGCCATCTTTATCACACTGAGTCATTATCCATACTAAAATGACATTTCTGAAATTGTTGAAATTGTTTTGTTTCAACCTGTCTGGATATTAGGAGATGAACTTAATGGCTTCTTCAGGTCCCTAATAATACTACACTGTAGGGCTTTTCTCACTGTGTGAGACTGAAACATTTTTTTTTTATTTTTTTTTCCTTTTTTTGTTTCTGGAGTAGGAACAAGGATGTAAGAAACAAGGGATGCAAGCTGACTTGATGGTTATGGTGACTACTTTTGGTCTAGTCAGCTTAGTCTTTTTGACTAAGGCAGATCAATCAAACAGCATTTTACTAGATCTACCAGGCTCTGAATGAGACTCTTGAGGTACAAATACAAAGAATGAAATAATCCTCATTCAAAAGGCACTTAAAAGGAGGCAAAAGGACCCACACGTGCAAAAATGTTTGTAGCAGCTCTTTCTGTGGTAGCAAAGAATCAGAAAAGGAGTGGATGCTTATCAACTTAGGAATAGCTGAACAAGTTATAGTACATGAAGGTAATATAATATTATTGTTTTATAAAAAATGATGAACAAGCTGATTATAGAATGGTCTGGAAAGATTTACATAAACTAATGTTGAGTGAAACAAGCAGAACTAGGAATACAGTGTACATGATAACAGCAAGAATGTGTGATGACAAACTATGAAAGGCTTGGTTCTTCTCAGTAATTCTGTGATCCAAAGCAATCCCAATAGACTTTGGATAGAAAATGTCATCTGCATACAGAAAAAAAAATCTAAGGAGACTGAATGTAAATCAACAGATGCTATGTTCACTTCTTTTTTCTGTTTTTTTTTCTCTCTCCCATCATTTTTGCATTTTGCTCTGATTTTTCTCTCCCAGCATGCTTCATAAAGCAATGTGTCTTAAAAATAAATAAACTTACTACAAAAGGCACTTAAATTCTATTATATGTTTTGATTTTCAGTCTAATTGAAGCACTAATGAATTGTCTGGGTTCAATCAGCACCTTCCCCCACCATCACTGCAAGAGAGATTGGGAACGTTCCTTGGTTCTTGGATTTCAAGTTGTCCAACTCACTGAATCATGGAGTCACAACACTGGAACTGGATGTAAGCTTAGAGATTACCTAATCTGATTCTTAAAATAAATCATATACTCCTAAATCTCTTTTGGGGATCAGCAAAGGGGTGCACTAGATAGAATGCCAATCCTGGAATCAGGAAGACCTGAGTTCAAAATTGGTCTTAGATACTTACTAGCTGTGTGATCCTGGGCACTTCACTTAATTTCTTCATCTGGAAAAGAAAATGGCAAGCCATTTCAGTATCTTTGCCAAGAAAGTCCCAAATCAGGTCACAAAGAGTCAGACATGAATAAAATAATTGAACAAGCCCCATATTATAGCCCCTGGCTTTGTTCTGGTCTGTTCAATGCCACATGTCCCGAAACAGATATATTTAGAATGGAAGTATAGATTTGAAAAAAAAGTCAATTATCTTTAGTGGAAGTCAAGCCTTATTATATAAAACTATACAAAAATGTTTGGAGAACATTGTATGAAGCGATCAGATAGAGAGCAGAAGACATAATGGTATTTGTATTTGTATCTCAGTCTCACACAGTTTCTGGCACATCTAGTAAATGCTGCTGGATTGATTGATGGATCTGCCTGAGCCAGAAAGACCAATATGACTTGATCCAAAAAAAATCACCCAAGCCATAAAGTCATCTTGCATTCCTTGCTTCACTGCAGAAATGCCATACTCGTCATACTCCCTTATCCACTGGACAGTAACAACATAGGATTAGACAAAGAGCTTGAGCTAAATAGGAGCCTATTTAATTCTAAGTCATTATATTCTATACTTAGAACCCAGGTTATAATGGGGAAATAATAATATTGTAATAAATATGTATGAAATATGTCTTTATATAGTACTTAAGATTTGCAAAACACATTAGAGACATGATCTCATGTGATATTTACCACAATCCTATGAGATAGGATATATTATGATCCTCAAGTCAACAGTAAATTTCTGAAATGAATCTTGAAAATTGGTCTTCATAATGGTAAATCCAATTATGTCCAATGTGCTACACCTTTCTCTGAGCCTTGAAAAAAAAGAAATGAAATAAATGTTCTCCAAGTCTTTCCTGTAGTAGACAAGAGTCCAGAGCTGAACATAATACTTTGAAGGACTCTGACCAATGCTAAATGTAAAAGTAGGATTTTTCTATGGATTCTGCATTTTCTAGTCATCTCTCACACTTCTCAACTCTTCCATCCATATATTGACACTTTTAATCCAAAACAAGCATCTTCTTTTACCTTCCCTGATTATAGAATAGTCAATCAGTCCATGAACATTTATTAAGCATCTACTATGTGCCAGTGAAATGTTTGTATGTTTTGAACTCAGTTCATTCTCTTTCTCAGCAATAGCAATCAGGGGTAATAAGCACTCATTAAGTTCTTATTATATATCATGCATTGTTCTAAGCACTAGAGATACAAAGAATAATTATCCCTGCCCTCAAGGTATTCTCAGTCTAATAGGGGAGACAATGTGTAAATAATTAGGTACATACAATAAATTATGTGTATTCCCTCCCTGCTCCCTCCCTTAAATAGGGACAGATCTGAAAGGTGCTAGTCTCCCTTAAAGGTGCTCTGGACACACAATGATAGACCAAGAACTTGATCTATGATTTCATTGGCATAAAAAACTATCTCTATCAAAGTTTATAAGCATCTTCTCTGAAATTTACATTCTTAGAGGTTTGTCTGGACAAGATAAATGACTTGTTCATTATCACACAGACAGTACGTGTAAGAGATGGGATCTAACCCAGAGTTTAAGGCCAATCCTATCCATTATACCACACTGACTCTAACATTTAATAAAAATCAGAGGGCTGGAAAGGGCTTTAGGAAATTAAGTACTAGGCAATATAATAATAGAAACAGAAGGTACCTTATTTACAATATTAGCTTTGATAGAAGAAGATAAAATGTTAAAATAAGGAATTTTAAAGAAGAGATATTGGAAATGGCTTAGAATAATTCATTCATTTTTATAGCCTTAAGAGGTCAAGTTACTTCAGGTCGTATCAAAAAGAAAAAAAGAAGAAGAAGAAGAAAAAAAAGAAGAAGAAGAAGAAAAAAAAGAAGAAGCAAACCACTACTACTTGTTAGAAAAGCAATTCTTACATTGAACTGAAATTGGGCTGTATGTAACTATCACTCTTGGATTCTTGTTCAACTCTCAGGAACCACAAAGAATAAAGTGATATCCCTTCAAAACTATGAAAACGGCTTTGTAATCCCTCCTAAGCCATTTCTTCTCTAGTCTAAACATCCTGAGTTCCTTCGGTGTTTGAATGACATAACCCTTAAGCAACCTGGAAAAGTTCCAATGTGTCAGTTAAAATATGATATTCAGA
The DNA here is from genome assembly GCA_023553655.1 of Myrmecobius fasciatus. Classification (NCBI taxonomy): domain Eukaryota; kingdom Metazoa; phylum Chordata; class Mammalia; order Dasyuromorphia; family Myrmecobiidae; genus Myrmecobius; species Myrmecobius fasciatus. The sequence continues at coordinate 237,038 of JAJPUD010001241.1, forward strand.
CTTCCTTTTTTTCTCTTATTCCTTCCAATTTCCTTCCTTCCATTCTTCCTTCTTTTCTTCTTCCTTTCCTTCTTTTCTTCCTTCTTTCTTTCTTCTCTTTCTTCCTTTCTCTTTTCCTCTCTGTCCTTTTTTTTTCTTCCTTCCCTTCCTTCCTCTATCCCTCCCTCCATTCCTTCCTCTCTATTCTCCCTTCCTTCCTTCCTTTCTTCCTTCCCTCTTTCCTTCCTTCCTTCCTTCCTCCCTCATTTCTTTTAAATATTTTAACTCAATATCTATTCATTTCTGGTTTTACTAATTCTAGTTCCACATCATGTCATGTTGCCTTTGTTCATATTTTATTGTGTACTTCTATTTATCTTTATTGTGCCATAACATTTCATTATATGAATATCCTGTAATTTGTTTAGTCTTCCACAGTATAATGTTAGATAGAAGGCAAATCTTGAATTTACAAAGTCCTATGTGAACTATGTGAGAGGTCACTTGACCTTTTAGTACTCAGTCAACCCTCCAAAATTATAAGTAACTTAAGTATTGCTATTCTGCCCCAGCTGAGAGAATTTCCACACAGGAAGCTTCACACCTCAGCAAAATTACAATTCTGCACCCCTTCCATTTTAAAAGAAATATTTTTATTCTTCACTTCTACATGTAAATTGTTTCTCTATTAGTCTATTGTTAATAGAGCAACAATTTTTCTTTGTTCTTTGTTATATTTTAGATCAAATCCTAACAACAAAATCAGTAGGTTTGAAAGGAACAATTAATACTGATTGTGTTCGGGGCACAGTGGACAGTAGTCTCAGATGAGAAAGACCTGAGTTGAAATCTAGCCTCAGACACTTACTTAGTTGTATGATTCTGAGCAAATTACTTAACTTCTGTTTACCTCAATTTCCTCAATTGCAAAATGGAAATATTAATAATATTTACCACCTAGGTTGTTGTGGGGATCAAATGAAATAATATATAAAAATATTTAGTATAATGCCAGGTACACAGTAGGCATAATGTTATTGCTTACTTTCCTTCTTATGATATTGCCATACTGCTCTCCAAAATCTTTGCATCAGTCTGCAGTCCCATTAACAATGTATAGGAATTCCTGTTTCCCTACAGTCTTACTTTATTGGATTTTTCTAATTTTTTTTCTTATTTGTGTCATTCTAATGGATATAGAGTATAATGTTAAGCTTGTTTAGATTTACATTTGTCTGACTATTATCAGCTTTTATCATTTTTGTCATAGTCTATTCATGTCCCCCACTGGGATGTTTGTATTATTGCTCTCATAGATAATCACCTGTTTCTTAAAGATACTAGATGTCATTATTATTCATACTAATAAAATTACAGCTAATATTTATGTAGCACCTACTATGCTTTAGGCACTGTGCTAAGCACTTTACAATTGTTATCTCATTTGAGTCTCCCAGCAACTCTGGAAGATAAGATACTTTAAGACAAAGATCAAGAGGTTTTCCCAGTGTTCACACAGCTAACTAGTACCTGAGGGTGGGTGGATTTGACTCCAATCCTGGCTTTCTAGCTACTGCTGAGTGCTCTAGTTGAGATTTACTTGACTTTTTTTTTTAACTATATCATGTCATTGATATAAAGGGTTTCCCTTGAGGAAATTCTTTTCCCAATACAGAATGGCACCTTCTCTAAATTTTTAAGTCTGAAAGAGTGGTCTGGAGAAGAGGAAAATTAAGTTACTTGTACAGGATTATAGAGTCAGTTTCAGGAGTGAACTCAAGATTTCTTAATGCTGAAGTCAGTTATCTACCAACTATTCTACACTATTTCTCTTAAGTATTTATAATGAATATTTTTCAAAATTTCTTTAATTTTATTTTTAAAGACAACTGCTTTTGCTTATGCAAAACCATACTATTGCTAAAAAAAATTAATAAAATAAAATGCAAAATTTTGTCTCTTTTATTTTATTTATAAAATAATACTCTTCTCCAAAGGTGAAACAGTTATAATATTCTATTTTCTTCTAATATTTTTAAAGTTTCAGAACATTTACACAATTAAATAATTTGATTTAAGTAGTATATGGTATGCAGTATGGATTGAATTCCCTATAACTGACTTGCTTTTTCCAGCTAGATATTGAGTGTTTCAAAGCAGAGGAATTCTGTTCTATAGGGTTTTTGTTTTTGTTGTTTTTTTTATAAATACACTTATTAAATATCAACTTTTATCTTCATTAATCTATTTCTATTTGTTTCTTCCACTCATTGTTTAACTTAAAAAATACTTTTCACTTTATAGCATGTTTTGAGATGTAAACATCCACAAAATTCTTTCATAGTTCTTACTTTCTCTTTTTTCTTCTAATTTTATGTTTACCTTACCTAAATAATTACAATAACTTATTACCAAGTTTAATTTGTATCACAATAAATTTGTAAATTGTCCTAAAAATATGAGTATTTTATTATATTTAGTTGGCCTACCTATAAAGGAGGAAAGTAATGAGAGATTCATCTATTTGTTCAGCATTTTTTGATTTCTTTAAAAATCACTTTGAAGTTATTTTTACATAAATGTTTTGAATGCCTGGATGATAAAATATCAAATTATTTTGTTGTAATTATCAAATTATTATGCTGATTGAGGCTGTTAGTGGCACAGTAGAGAGAAGTTTCAGATTAGAAAGATCTGAGTTGAAATCCAGCCTCAGACACACTTAGCTGTATAATACTGGGCAAATTACTTAACTTTTGTTTACCTGAATTTCCTCAATTGCAACTTAGAAATATTAATAATACCACCTAGGCTGTTTTGGGGAATCAAATGAAATATTATATATAAAGTACTTTAGTATTTCCCATCCTATCAGTTTTTTTAATTCATGATGTTGGTAAATAGAATTGCAAATGATTTTGTGGGTTTATCTAGTATCTTGCTATTTTTGAAGAAACTATTTGTTATCACCATTAATTTGTTTTTTATTGACTGACCTGTCTTTTCTAAGTATAAAATTTTGATATCTGCATATAAACATCCATTTGTTATCTTTCTTTATTTCTTTAATTTTTTTCATAGCTTAAGGTTAAGATTTTTTAAAATTGCTAATTCAATATACTAATAAAAATATATACATTATCTGTTAGTACTGTACTGTTTTTTAAGTGTGACAATTTCTAATGTTTCTCCATTGCAGAGAATAATATTGTTTAATTTCAGACAAATTCTTCTTTTTAACAGAATATAGATTTCTCTATTCCTCTGTATTTCAATGTGTTTAGTATAAATCAGTGTAACAAACCTTTCTTTTGTCTTGTATCTAAAGATGTGGGCTTCTTTGTTTCCTCTTGTTTAGATAAATTGTTATTCTGCTCATTTTCCTGATAGCAAACTATCTTTGCATTCCATTTTTCAATCCTACTGGGTTATGACGGGTAAATCTCTTTGAGGTATTGATGTATTTCATTTGTTGGTCTATTAATTCAAAATTTTGCATTGCTATTCAGTAATTATTATGATCTGTGATTTTCTTTCTCAGTTTTATTGGGGGGGGGGGGTTGTTGAGAGATTAAGATCACATTTCCCTCATTAAAAGAGTAGGGGTTATCAGCTCTTTACAAGTTTATAAAATAAGGTAATGGCATAATTCCATCTGAGTGTAGCATTTTGTTTTACAGGAGAGCTCTTTAATAGCATATCTGATTTCTTTTTTCTGAGATGCATTTTTGTAGGCTATATACTTCTTTTTTATTAATTTTCATGGTTTATACTTTTTCCAATATTTACTCATTCCTTTTAGATTTTCAAATTTATTAGAATATATCTGCATACAGTAATCTTATGATTTTATTTTTTGTGATCTTACCTTTCTAATTTGGGTGATTTGATACCTTATAATTTTTATTAGATGTGTTAATTATTTATATTTTTGTAATTTTAAAAAATGGCTGTTAATTTATCATTTTAAAAGTTTGTTTCTTGTTTTATTTCTTTCTATTTTTAAAAAAAATTATTGTTGCAGCATGACTTTGTTAATTTGTTTTCTCACTTTTTGTTAATAAAGTCATTCAGCACTAAAATATGTTTGAAATTATATTTTTGGTAAATTCTATAGACTGCAATATATACTATATTATTTATATGAAGATAATTTTGTTATTATTGTTATTAATGTTATTAATCACCATATAAATTATTTGCTGACTGCAAATGTCTTTTGTTTTTTTATAAAATACTTCTCATAAGATTTAGTTTTGACACAAAAACAAGCTTGTCACCAGATATCAGCCTCATATATTTCACCAAAAATGTTGCTATTTATTATTTTATCTTATATTTTTCCTCTGAAGCATCTTTCCTCAGTGCCCAACGATAATCAAGTCTTGAACTCCCCTTGATCTAATAGCACTTTTCCATTATGTAAATTTCTTAATGGAAACATCTTCCATAAGTGTCAGTGACAGCACCTCAGTTTTCCAAAAGATGAAATCCAAGGAACTGATCTTGAGTGACATGTTATATTCTGAAATTTTATATGCTTTGAGAGGAGCCTTGACAAGTTCTTATAATTTTTTATCTTTTACAAGACAGAATTCTCCCCCTCCCCCAAAAAGTAGCTTTAAAAATTATGTCCAAATACTCTTTCAATTTAATTCACTGATTCTTCAAAATGTTCCCTTATCATCACTTCCCATATATGAGGACCCACAAGTATTTCCTTTTTTACTATTGCCCTTCTGATGCTTGAATTTTTTTAGCTAACCAGTATTTGACTTAAGGTACTTTTAATGCCTAAAATTTATTTTTCTTCAATTGCCAGTGTTTTTTAATATAATAGGTTTGTTTCTATCTTGGGACATCCTATTTATGCATAACAGAACAATGTATAGGATATCTAAGTTATATTCCTGATGAAAGGCTAGGGAAAGAACTACTTTCACCTAACTTGAAGATGTGCTAAATGTACTTTACACAGTTAACGATTCTCAAGAGGAATTTCATCCTTTAAATATATCTGGAGGTGCTCTTACTCTAAAATTCTATTCTTTTAGAAGTTTAAAGTTCAGTTGAATTTTTTATTAAAACCCAGAGACTAGATTATGTAGGTCTGCTAGAAGTATGAAATGAGAATTAGAATAGACAAAAATTATTCTAAGTGAAGTATTAACACATTGCTGATCTTTTACCTTGATAAGTCTTATCATTACAATAGGAAGCAACCAATTCATCCTTTTCCCCCAGTCTCAAGTCTGTGGCAATTCCAGAGTAGGTATAAGTAGTTTACTTCCTAAAACAGATCTTATAGGTGATTATAGATCAATTAGAAGATATCAGTCTTGAACAATAAAGTGAGACTTTAACTGTTATCTATAAAGTTATCACTGATATAGCTATTAATCAAAAATTACCAGAAAAAATAGTGTTTATTTGTTCTATCCAAATCAATCAATCAATAAAAGAGGTAAAAGACAGTCCCCTCCTCAAGAAGTTCACAATCTGATGGAGAAGGCAACAAACAAATATATACAAACAACTTAAAAACAGGATAAATTGGGAACAATTAATGGAGGGAAAGTACTAGAATTAAGAGAGGTTGGGAAAGGCTTCCCGTCGAAGATGAGATTTTAGTTGGAACTTAAAGGAAGACTGGGAGATCAGTAGGTAGAGTTGAGTAAGGAGAGTATTTCCATCATAGGAGATAACAAGAGAAAAATATTCATATGAGAACTGAAAGATAGTGACCAGTTGAAAATGACTCCTAGCCTGAGGGCTTAGAAGATGTCCTCTACAGTAACAGTAAAGGTAAGAGACTGGGAGGGTTTGAGGGAGAAATGGTGAGTTTTGTTTTGGATGTTTTAAAATGTATGTCCTAAACACCCATTGATGGAGATATGAGACTGCAGGTGAGAGAGAGATCCTGGCAAGATAGGCAGATTTGAGATGGTAATTAAATGGTAAGAGAGCTTATGAGATCACAAAGTAAAGTAGTATAGAAGGAGAAAAGAAGAGAGCCCACCACAAAACTCCGAGGAACACCTATGGTTCTAGAGTATGATCTGGAAGAAGATCCAGCAAAGTAGACAGAGAAGGAGAAGTGAGATAGGTAGAAGGAAAATGGGGAGAGTATGATATCCTAAAAACTTAACAAGAGAATATCAAAGAGGAGAGGGTGATGAATAAATGCCAAAATCTATAGAGAGGTTGGGAGAATGAGGATTGAGAAGAAGGCAACTGAATTTGACAGCTGAAAAATCATTAGTAACAATGTGGAAGCATCTATGGTAGACAGCCTTTTCAACTAATTTAGCTTTAAAGAGCAGACTAAATCTAGGATGATTTTGTAATGGAAGGCTTAAGTGAGGGTTATTTCAGGGTAGAGGAGAGATGAACATATCTGTAGGCAGTAGGAGGAGCCAATAGAGAGGGAAAGTTTGAAAATAAGTGATAGAATGGGAATGACCTAAGAGGCAATCTGTTGGAAGAGACCAGATAAAATAGGATCTCTTGTACTAGTAAAACTTTAGTAAAGAATAAGACCACTTTATTTGAGAAACAAAGGTTGAGATGGAAATAGTGGCAGACAGCATCTGGAGATGAGGAAGAGAAAAAAAAGGGAGTTCTCATCAAATGGCTTCAATTTTTTTCTATAAAATACAAAGCAGAACTCTCAACTAGCTAAATCATAGGAACTCAGAATGCTTGGTGATGAGGTTCTGGGTCACTAGGTGGGCACTGCAGAGAAAGGCTGAAGTGCTAATAAGATTAATGTCTGAGGCAAGCAAGGAAGGGCATTGATGGGAATCAGCTCAACTTTATATTTCCACTCTCTGAGGAAGTCTTGAGTAGTCCCAGGTTGCTGTGTCCAGTCGGAATCCAAGTTATGTCAAACCCCCAAGATTAAATTTCCCCTATAAATCTGCCCATAGCTCACACCATCTTTGCTGAATCCCTTTTGGATTAGCTCTCACAACATTCTGCCTTGGGATATCTTTCTCCTCACTCTTCCCTCATACCTCACCATGTCTTTCTCCTTCTTACAGCTAATTCTTTTTTTAAATAAAGCTTTTTATTTACAAAACATATGAGTGATTTTTCTACATTGACCTTTGCAAAAACTTTTTTTTCCCAAGCTTTTCCCCTCCTTCCCCCCATCCCTACCCCTAGATGACAGGTAATCTAATACATGCTAAATAGGATAAATTATATGACAAATACAATACATGTATACATATCTATACAGTTATCTTACTGCACAAGAAACATCAGATCTAGAAAGAGAAGAAGAAAAAACAACCTAAGAAGGAAAACAAAATGCATGGAAATATTCATAGAAAGCATTAAAATGCTGTGTTGTGGTACATACTCAGTTCCCTCAGGCCTCTCTCTGGATGTATATGACTATCTTCATCGCTGAACAATAGGAACTGGTTTGAATCACATCATTGTTGAAGAGAACCATGTCCATCAGAATTGATCATCATATACTCTTGTTGCTGTGTATAATGTTCTCCTGGTTCTGCTGATTTCACTCAGCATCAGTTCATGCAAGTCTCTCCAGGCTTCTCTGAAATCCTCCTGTTGGTTGTTTCTTACAGAACAATAATATTCCATAACATTCATATACCATAATTTATTCAGCCACTCTCCAATTGATGGGTATCCTTTCAATTTCCAGTTTCTTGCCACTACAAAAAGGGCTGCCACAAACATTTTTGCACATGTGGGTCCCTTTCCCTCCTTTAAAATCTCTTTGGGATATAGGCCCAGTAGAAACACTGCTGGGTCAAATGGTATGCCCAGTTTGATAACTTTTTGCAGCTAACTAATTCTTTTAGAGTACTAAATCCCTCTATGGATTTAGCCTGCAGGTCAAGGTTGTACTCCCACCTCACAGTGTATTCCTTTAATCGATTCTCCCAAACTCCTTTCCTTGCTAACTTTATTGTTCTCTCAATGCTGTTTCATATTTACCACTTCTGGTGTCTATTATATCTCATTTTGTCTGTAATCTCTTTTCATAAATAAACTTACCTTTTGCCAAAGAGAAAGGCCATTGTGAATTCTTCACAAGACTGAATCCTAACATTTGGTACCAAAATATAGCCTTTGGTGCCAATTGTTCTCTTCATTCTCATCATCTGGTGCCTACATCAATCTCATCATTTGATGCTGAACCTCAAACATATTTCAGACTCTTCACTGACCTTATTTGGAGTTTGCCATTTCCTTCTCCAGCTCTTTTTATATTTGAGGTAACTGAGGCAGAGTTAAATGATTTTCCCAGGGTCTAGCAGGTAGTTAGTGCCTGAGGACTAATTTGAATTCAGGAAGATGAGTCTTCCTGATATCCACCTGGCTGTCCCAACTACTCAGTAACATAACAAAAATTATATAGCATTAGTGAGGAGACTAAGCTTTATCCTGATCAACTGTTCTAAAACCCAACTAGAGTGTATATGTTGTTTTGTTTAGAGAAAAAAAGTTTTGTCTCTGGAGTATGAAAATTAACTCATTGCATACACAAGAGTTCAAGAATTATTTAAATGATTGACATCCTAAAAGTCATGTTCAGAATTTAAATAATTCACACCAACATCAATAAAGTACAAACCATTTGAGAAAATGGATTAGAAATAACAATCATGTTTATCAAAAAATACCTGACAGAACAATCTGTTTCATATTGAATGTTTCTCTGAAAGGCCGAACATACATGAACATGTTTCAGCCTGCCCTGCCCATGAGTTGGAACTTCATAGAGCATGCAAGAACAAGCTAAGTGAACAACTTCTCACTATTTCCTCATACTCCTTCAACCAAACCACAATTTATTACTACTTATATTGCATCAGTTATTTCAAAATTCACCCCTTAATCAATAATGATGGCTGACATTTTTTTTTTTTTGCTTTTTTTTTTGCTGAGGCAATTGGGGTTAAGTGACTTGCCCAGGGTCACACAGCTAGGAAGTGTTAAGTGTCTGAGACCAGATTTGAACTCAGGTCCTCCTGACTTCAGGGCTGGTGCTCTATCCACTGCGCCATCTAGCTGCCCCGACATTTTTTAACCAGTATCAAAAAGTTCATATAATACACTGAAATTTGCAAATAATGAAACATATGTGGAACTATGTAATTATTTCTTATTAGTTTAAATTTGTTATAGTATATAAATCTAGCCCGTTTCATTTTTAATTTTCTAAATTTTTTTGTGTTCTTCTTTGTGACCCAACAGAGGATCAGTTTTTGCTTAAATTTCATAATGGCTAGGCGGGGTGAAAAGTTATATTAATAATGTGCTTCACCATGTTTTTTCTATATATGTGTTAGAGATAAAAATATAGCCATATAACATGCCACATAACAATAATTATGTGAGATATAATAAATTTTCTAATTGTGTCATATAATACATTATATCTCAGATTTTTGAGAAATATAAGAAAATCTAGCTATTTGTTTAGCTCTGTAATTTCTTTTCTGTCTTTTTTGTATTTATCTTACCATATTCATGTAGCTAAATCTTTAATGTAGTTTTAACATGAACTATTTTTATATGGTCTTACAAGATTATGAATTATTTCTTTATGAATATTAAGAAAAGGGGGTAGAAAGGAATGTGGTTTTGTTTTATTGTTGCTGTTGTTCCTCTTTTGTTCTTCAAAAGGACCAGTGACAGCATGAGAGTGATTCTTGACTTGCAAGAGAATTGGATTTTAATGAGGCAAAGTTGGAAAAAGTCACCAGCCTCATTCCCTCTTCTAGGGTCATTGAAATCCAGGGGCAAGACTAAGTCAAGATGACTGGCAATGGCCCAGAATGCCAAGGATAAACTTGGTCTTTTTAAACTAAGATCTCTCCTAATTCTCAGTTTATCTGAGGCAAAATCCATTCAATGATTAAGAGCTAGGAAAGAATTGAGGAAAAAAGATCGCCTATTTTGCCATCACAAAAGAATCAAATTGGGAGGGGAAAGAGCCTCAGAATTTCTGACCAGAACAGAAAACAAGCTATTTACAATCATTCTGGACCATCAAAATCCAAACAATGAGCAAGAGAGTCTTAAGCTGGGACCTATTTTTTGGCCATTCAATGAAATCCAGAATGATTTGAGTTTAAAGGCTTAGGACTTATTCCAACTAATTTTTTTCAGAGCTTCAATTCAAGAAATCATAAATGAAAATTGTACAAGACAAAGAGTTAATTGTCTCAGCTGTTCGGAAAAAAACTAATAAAAATTAAAAATAGGAAATTTTTAAAAATTGATCAGCAGTAGGTGCCAGACCAAGCCCCACTTTTTCATTGTTTCTGCTCTAATTGGCTGAGTGAATGTAAATGAAAATTGTTTCTGTTTTGGCTAGAAACCCTGAGGGTCTTTCTCTCCCAGATTGATTTTTTTTTTACTAAGTAAAAGAGGCTATTCTTTGCCTCAGTTCTTACCTAGCCTTAATCATTGAATGGGTGTTGCCTAAAAGAAACTGAGATCTATTAAAAGACCTGAGCTTAAAAAGGCCAAGGTCTCCCACTGCAACCAGAACCTTCTCCAGATGGCTTTGATCTTTATCTTGCCTTGACTCAGATAAGGAGAAAATAGGGGCTGGGGACTTTGCCCAGTCCTCCCTCACTTAAATACAATTCACTCTCTTCTCATGGCATCACCTCCATAATGTCATGGTCCTCTTCTAGAACAAAGGACAAACAGCAACACTGGATCACTTCCACCATTTTTTGTTTAAGTTGAATATAGAATTTAAGATTTATTCCTGTTAAAATTTTAAAATAATCAACCAGACTTAATTAATCCTTTGATATGGGTATTACCAGAATAGTACTACTTTTGGTACAAAATGTTTTCCCAAAATATTGAAGTATATCCTCCCACAAATCCACAATAGCAATTAGGCATATAGCTAGAGAACATATGTGGCCAATCTTAGGACTCTGTTACTGGAAATCCTTTTGTTTCTTTGTAGAGTTCTTATGAAGTTGCCTCTAAATAGAGCTCTATAGTAGCCTCCAAGGTCCAATGTCTTTGTGGATCCTAGCCCACACTTTTTCCTTGTTCTAGGAGAAAACACTCCTTAAATATGTTTCCTCCTTTAAGTTACTGTTTGTCTTCTTTAGTGTATTAATGTATTGGCTCTCCATGTCAACTTTCTGCCAAAAATTGAAGAAATATTCTCTAGCTTATAGTTCAAAGTCTTCATTTTTTTACCAATACATATACATATACACAGATATATGGATGGATAGATGAGCATTTATTAAGTGTTTATGATCTGTCAGTCATGAGGGCTTATGGAAAATGTATTTCAAAATTTGGTTGCCCAAAGAAATTCATCAATTTCATGATGGCATGATTGTCTGGGTTCTGGAAAATGGACAATGTTCTCGAGCTTTCTCAGTCACCAATGGAGTGAAACAAGGTTGTGTGCTTGATCCCATACTTTTAACATGATATTTTCAGCCAAGTTGTCAAATGCCTTCAATGAGGACAAATGTGGTGTCAATCACCTACCACACTGATGGTAAATTTTTTAACTTGAAAAAGCTACAAAGCAAAACTAAAGTGGAGGGGGTGTTCATGCATGATTTTTTTTTGTTTGCACATAATTGTGCACTCAATGCAGCCTCTGAAGTGGAGATGTGACAGAATATGGATCTACTTAGGATCATGTTAAATTCTGTGATGGGTAAGATAGTTCTTGCCCTCAAGGAACTTACAATCTAATGAAGAGAGACAATATATAAAGGGAGTTGAAAAACAAAAAAGTAGAAAGGTTGAAGGGAGAACAAATAAATTAAAGGATCATAGATTTAGAACTGAAAAGGACTTTGAGAGTTATCTAGTCTTCATTTTACAAATAAGGAAACTGAGTCCCAAAGAATTTGAGGGAATTGACCAGTGTTACTCAGGTACTACATGTCACACTCAAGATTTGAACATACATCCTGTGATTCCAAATTCAGTGTTCTTTCTAACGTACCACACTGATTATCCAAAATTACCTTCAAGTTTTTCAACCTCAGAAACTTGGAGAAAAATACTATTCATAGAGATATATTCCATTGTTTTTTTCCTTGTCCAAAACTGGATCTCTCTATCTCACCCATACTGAAAATGCAATATTTACTTATTGATCTAATCCCACCACTGACTGGCATAGACACTTTGTGTGTCTATGTGATATCTATCACTAATCTATCACTAACATGGGCTGGTTTAACCCTCTCAAGCAATCTGGTGACTTTCCAATCCTAGGGCCTCGTCATTCCAAGTTTATTGTGGGCATCTAATTGACAGCTCACTGCAGGTCAAATTTCCTGAGGTCCCAGGTCTTCCCTCCCTAGACAGGATTACAGGCACGTAGCTATGATTTCCTTTGGGGGTCATGTGTGATGCTACCATCATCACTTCACTCTTGAGAGCTTCTCTGCACTTAAGCCTTCTTACATTCCAATGCTGCTGACCATGGATCCCAATCCAGCTTTCCTCTGATCTTTTTCCAACCTGATCTCAAAACAACCATGGTACTTGGTAATATCCTTCCTACATTTCCTTACCTTTCCTATGTCTAGTCAAGCTAAAGAGTTTAATGAAAGCATAATAGTTAATCTTGTCTCCCTGCCAAGACCTAGGGGATGCTGGCTGGGGGAGAATTGCAGGGTGTATCTTTTGCAAGCAAGTCTTGATTAAAGGGATGGAAAACAGCAATGATGGAAAACAGCTGTGGATGGAAGCAGCCCACAGGTGTGTTTTGGGTTGCATTTTTTTCCCTCAAGCCTTATATCATCAGAAGGCTTTGTTTTGATCTTATACTCCATGTATAAGGCTTATCAGCACAGTGCCGAAAGCTCATCAGGCTAGCTTGTTCTGAGTTCTGTCCAAAGAGAACGACTTCTGCAAGCATTCATGCAAATTTCCTAACCTTGATGCCCAGGCAAAAGTTGATCACTGACTCTTCATTTGAATTCCACATTCCAGGTAACTACAGTAATGTGAAGTGATGTTTCTATAACACATGATGATTTAAAAAGTGCTTTCTCCACAACAATTTTATGAAATAGGAGAACAAGTATTACTTATCCATATTTTACAGATAAAAAGCTTGAGGTTCAGAAATATTAAAATGACTTTACCAGTATCACACAGATAGTAACATACATACATGTACACATGCATACACATTCCCATACACAAGCCCACATTCTCATGCTCTATTCTTATGCCTCTGTATTATACTCTCTACCCAAGCTATCAGAATTGAATGCATTTGGGTATTTGGAAAACTCCAACAGTATCCTTCCTGCCTCTAAGATCCTTCAGGCTGTTGACTCCCTCTACTTTGCCCTGAACACTGTTAAACATGTAGAGGGGTTTGTTTGGTTTGTTTGTTTTCTAGGTTACTTTATTTATTAGACAGTGATATCAATTGATATAGGGAACTTCCAAAAAAAAAAAAGTCTTCTACCAGCCATATCAAAGGCTGCTCTGCAAATTATCTTCTTAAAGAGTTACTTGAAGGCACTGAGTTAAGTCACTTCTCTATCACAAGGCAGAGTGCATGAAAGGCAGAATTTCAATCTAACTTTTAGAATAATCAATTAAAGCTGGGAAGTATCTTAGAAGACTTCTGAGAGATTAACACCATTATTTTACAAATGAAAACATTGGAACCCAGAACAGATACCCAAGATCACACTGTAAGGATGTATGTGAGGCAAAATTTGTATTCAGATCTTCCTGACTTTAGGTCCATCACTCTCTCCACTATGCCATCTTGTTTGCCTCTTCCTGAAGACACTCTCATTCTGCAACTGTGTCTCCCATAATATATACTATCTAGCCTGCTTGCCCAAAGCTCAAGCAGTTGTTTCTTCTACTCTCGATGCCTTGATCAATATTCTGATTTTAAAATGTTTTGGCTCTGTTACCCCAATTGCTCAGCCTTCTCTATTGATATCTATTTGCAAAGTACTTTACTCATGGCATCCAATGAGAGAGAATCACAATGGATAATACCAGTGTTTTTATAATTATTGCCATTTTACAGATGAGAAAACTGAGGCGAAGAGGAATAACATGACTTGCCTAATGTCACATAGCTAGTAAGCCAGCTTGAAGAGAATATGACTTCAAGCCTAGTGCTCTTTCCCATGAAGCCTCAAACTGGCTTCATATACCTTGCTTCTATTCTTTCCAAGATGTCCTTTATGGAACTGTGGCAGACTAGATCATCTATCATTCTTCTGGCCTTTTAATTTATATTTTAAAATATTGAGTTATATTACAGTCTACTGAGCATATAGTAGTTATATGACTCTTTTTGGTAATAGTGATTGGAAATATGGTCCCACAATCACAAAGACTACATTTCTAGTCTTGTTCAATAATCTTCCCCTTGACCTACTATCTGTTCCTCCAACTCAGTGTCCCACCTTCCACCTTTGTGTATTTTTCACAAGCCATTCTCCATGCCAGGGTTGCATTTTTCTTCACTTTAGTCTGTGTTGTTCCTGATCTTTCTTCAAAGCCCAACTCAAGTTGAGATTGATTGATTGATTAACTCACCTGTTCTGTATTATCTGTTCTGTAAAGCCATCATAAAACTCAAACTCAGAGGGTGTTTTAGAGAAGGGGAAGATAGAAGGGAACAACCATTTATTAAGCCCTACTATGTGCTAGGTATTGTGCTAAGTACTTTCTAGATATTATTGCTTTTGGTAACCCCATCCTATGTACTCTTTTTAGATATGAGAAAATTGAGGTCCAGAGAGGATAGTGGCTTGCCAAAATCACACAGATGATATGTAAGCATAGTCTGTTTAAAACACATATTCTCTGTCCTTAAATGAAAGTTCTTTCCATTATTCCACACTGCTTCTATAAAAATGGAGTCCTAATTCCTATCATGGTCCAATAAACTCTTAACAATAATATATATATATATTAATACTTAAACAGCTTAATACATAGGATCCATTCAACTAAATCTTTTAAACTTGACAGGCTATCAGTGAAAAGCTTCTGGAATTAGAGATTAACATCCCTATGGAAATGATAATAATAACTCACATTAATCAAGTACTTTCTTGACAACAATCCTATGTGGTAAAATATTATCATCCCCATTTAAAGATAATTTGCATTTCCAAAGCCCTCAAAGATTTACAAAACATTTTACAATGTCTTTTACCAACACCCTGTAAGGCTGACAATTTTATTATACCCATTTTATAGATGAAGTGGTAGTTGTTGTTTGTCCTTGTTTTCTGGAAGAGAACCATGGCATCATGGAGGTGATGCCATGAGATGTGAGTGAATTGGATTTAAGTGAAAGAGGGCTTTATAAGGTCACCAGGGGAACTGAAGGTCCATTAGTTTAAATGATTTGCCCGAGTTCCTATGCTCTCTCTACTACATCTCACTGCCTCTCGAGCAAAGGAGCAACAGTTGTTTAAAGATGCCATAGGACAAAACACTAAAATTAATCACTTTCCCTCTCTGTCTTAATTCCCTGACTCTGAAAAAAAAATAAAATCTGATTCCATGATCTCTCAGCTTCCTTCTAGCTAAGCATGGAATAGTGCTAAGGAAGAAATCCATTTTAAATGCCATACAACCATGCAAGATGCCCTCTGTGGCAGAGAGAAAAGGGAGCCCATGTTTCCGGTCAACAGGGAGTCAGTGAATGTCACCTCTAGATCACTACCTTGGTATGGGCTGGGAGGTTATTACAGGCTGACTTCTTCCAGGAAGCTTTCCCTAATTTGCATGGGTTTCCAGTAAACTGCAGACAAGTACCTGGAGGATATGATATCGCTCAGAGACATCTCCCTGCCCTCCTAATTAACCTGCTGAACATCACCAACAAGGATGCTCCTCCATTCCATTCTCACTGCTCAACTCCACACCCAATAGGAGTTGCCTTCATGGGGCCCTAATAAACTCAGACAATGCAGCCAGTAAAACCTCAAGTGCACAGGCACAAAGAAGGGAACCAGTAAAGCAGTCACTGAAAATTCTCACCAAGCTCTGACTTTCCCTCTTCCCCAAGTCTATACTTGCAGAACCTGCTATTTTGCTTGGCTACTCTAGAAGGAAGAGAAAATCTAATTGCATTGCAATCCTGCTCTCAGTTCAGCAATGCACTATGTTAGCTGCTCTGATTTTAAGGCTGTCATTCCTAACAAAATGCTGGTGATGTCAGGAAGATTTGAGTGCAAAGCCTATCCCTGGTACATAGTGACTGTATGGCAAATCATTCAAACTCCCAGCATCCCATGCAACTTTCCAAGACTCTAAGCTACAAGGGGCTTCGGGATCTGCATTTGGGGAGGGATTTTCCTCATTGCAGAAATTCAGTCCCCTCCAAAAAAAGAAAAGAAATATTAGCAAATGACTAACTTCAAAATAAAATTTCAATATAAAATTCTATTTTACTTGAACTGTAGTTTAATTCATAGTCTCATATCATAAAATCTCTAAAGGATACATTTATCCCTTCCCTATATTTTAGGAGGTGTAGGGAACAGGTATTAGGGGCATTGAGTCCCCATAATCTGGAAAATTCACATTGAAAAGTTTTACCTTCTCCAGAGAAGTCTGAATTTTTTAATGAAATATAAAGTATGTTGATATCATATGATTCTATGCATATATTTTATGCATTTCTGAGATTCTGAACTTCTGTCATCTGCTGGCCTTCTTGGGTCATCTATATCTTCTGCAAAACTCCCCAAAATTCCCATTAATTTCTCATGCTTTGAATGCCAAAAGAGAGTTAATAAAAGGGGAGGGAAAGAAAAGATATATATGTACAAAAACATTTATTAGCAATTCTGTTCTCAAGACAAAGAATTGGAAATCAAGGAAATGCTTATCAATTGGGGTATGGCTGTCTAAATTTATTGGCTGTTATGGAATATTGTTGTTCTATGGGAAATGATGAGCAGAATGCTCTTGAGGAAAAAACCTGGAAAGTCCTCCATGAACTCAAGCAAAGTGAAATGTACTGTATACAAAGTAATAGCAATGTTCTGGGATGGCCAAGTGTAAATGACTTTGCTATTCTCAGCAGAAAAATGATCCACAACTACTCTGAAGGAATTATGAAAGAAAAATCCTATGCATATGGAAAGAAGAAACTTATTGTGTTGTGTTCCTTTCCCCCCCCCTTCTCTCTCTCTCTCTCTCACACACACACACACACACACACACACACACACACACACACACTTTATTTTTCTTGAGGCTTTTTTATTAGGGTGGGAAATCTATGTTTTCTTTTACAATATGACTTTTATGTAAATGTTTTGTATAACTTCACATGTGGTTTCTTAATGGAGAGTGGGGATGAGGATAAGGGAGAGAATCTGAAACCCAAACTTTTTTTTTAAAAGAAAACAAATGTAAAAAAATTTTAAATGTAACTAAGGAAATATTAAATAAACATATAATTTTTTTAAAAAATTTTCTTATGCCTACCTGCAACATGTTGAAAACATGGGATGTCAAAAGAATAACTGTAGTCAATTTTTTATTTTCTACAAATGGACCGTTTGTTTTAAGGGTTCTTGAATTAAAGATTCATAGACTTTTACAGCTATTATTCAACAACCATATTAGCAATTATCCAGCTCAATCCCTCTCCAAAGAGTGAATTCTTTCTATAATATTCTGTCAAATGGTCATCTACTCTCCATTTGAATACCTCAAGGGATAGTGAAAATTACTACCTCACAAGGTACTACAGGCTCACAAGACTTAGGCTATATTACATTAATATATGCCAGTTTATAGGGGGCAGTTCATTCCATTATTTGAGAGCTCTATTATTTAAATTTCCTCCTTATATTGAACCAAAATCTGTCTTCATGAAACTTCACCTAATTGCTCCTGGTTCTACTCTCTGGAGCCAAGAAGAACAAGTCTAATCACTAATAGCTTAATAATGGCTTATATTGGTAGAGTACTTTCAAAGTATATTCATAACTATTATCTCATTTCATCCATATTCATCTCCAAACCTCATTTAGGTACCAGGCTGCTGATATAATGGCAAATCAGAAGAGGGTTAAAACCTGGGCACAGAGCCTGCACATGAGGGTACAGGTGTTTCTGATTATATTCCAAATGCAAACATAAATGATTTGGAGACTTGATACTTTGAATTATGGATCCCTTGATTCTCTATGAGTTGATTCAAAATTAGATTGGGCTGTCTGGAAAATAATTTCTTGTCACTAGATGTCTCAAAGTAAACATTGGATGGTCACTAGATGAAGATACCTGCTTAGGTAACAAGTAAACCAACGCACTGTGGAAACCATGTAATATCTAGTACTGTGGATAGCTGAACATATAGGGAGGTAGAGTCAACAGTCAAATTTTTGTGTTTCCTTAATTATAATTCCATGCAGATCACCAAGAGCTAAAGAGGTGCATTTTCGTTCCCGTGTTCGTTTCCCAATATGTTAAATATCCTGCTCAATTTTCTCTAACAATTGCCTATTGTGAACATAGAATCACATTGACTTTATTTTAAAATGAATGTTCAGTTTTTATTGATGTGCCTTATTTTGGTATTTAATAAGCAGCTAATAAGCTAGAGACACACAGAGAGAGAAGGAAGGATAGAGGGAGGGAAGGATAAAGGGAGAGAGAGAAGTCAGTAAAATAAACCCATGTAGTCATCAAATTTTATGGTATAAGCATATATGGGTTTGTGGCTCCTATTTATGGTGTTCCCACCATCCACCTTCCACTGTAAAGAAGAGAAGGAGATGGATAACAGGTGGTTTCCCCATTTCTTATTTCAGGAAAAAAAATGACTATTTTAGTGATCTAGTATCTATTTTGGTCTTTTTTTTTTATTGTTGTCATCATTTACATTGTCTTAGTGTAAGCCTTTTAAAAGCAGAGACTGATTCATTTTCATCTTTGTATGTCCGTGGCCTCTCACAGTTTCTAGTATATATATTGTACTTAATAAATATTTGGTTGATTTATTAAGTGATTTATTGAAGGAGATTCTTCCAAGAATCTGTTAATAGAGGAAGAAGGAAATATTTTTAAAAACAATACCTATACCCTTCCCATATAAGAATCAATAACATTATAAAATCCCAGGAATATAAAAGGCCAGTATTATTTGCACATAAAAATTTTGAAAATGCCTTTGTAGGCCTGACGGACTGAATAAATCCACAATTTTGTTTAAGAGAAATATATGTAAGGGAACTATCAAACACAAAGGAATTTGAGCGGAAATTCCTAGCTCAATACAAACAACTGCTATAAAATAAAAATAGAATTCTTCATAGTAATCTTATAGATCAGAAATAGATATATGTATATAAACATATATATGTATGGATATGCATGTGAATATATACATTTCTTTTCCTGAAGGAAATATGACAACAATTTACCTGTGCTACTGAGACCAGACTTCCCAACTAGACTTCCCAGTTCCCAGCAAAAATGATGAAAAGAGGATAGAGAAAGATAGACATTGAGATAGAAAAAAGGAAATGCTTTCTTGCCATCTCTCTACCTACAAAAGAAAAAGAAAAAAAAGAGCTTTAAAACTGTGATCTACTAGGAAGAAGAAGAAAGAATTTTGGTTCAATTGCCCACAAGGAAGGAGAGAAGGGAGAATATAAGGAAAATAACATCCCTGATACTTTATCTGTGAGAAAAAGAAAGTATATAATGTGGGCCTACTTTTTTTTCAAAGGGAGGAGAAAAATAAAGGAAAAAAGAAAATGATATCAAAATAGTACCTTTAAGCCTGTGCTACTATTTCCAGTTCAGTCCAGTTACATGCATTGAAAACCAGGTGTACTTGATCCTATCCTCTTAAGAATCGCAGGTAGCATTTTGCCTTCTACATTCCAATCATCCATCCCTACCTTTCCCTACAATCTAAAAGTAGAGGTCATGTCCCCTTTTCTAAGAAATGAGTCAGTTTTAAAAATATATATTTTTATTTATTTCACTTATATTTCCTAATCATGTATAAAAGAAAATCTAACAATCATTTAAAAATTTAGCTGTAAATTCTCTCCCTTCTCCCCATTTCTCTACTTTCTTGAGAAAGCAAGCAATTTGATATAAATTATACAAGTTAACTCATGCAAAACATATTTCCTATTGCAAAAGAAAACATACACAAAGTTAAACGATAAAAATAAAGTAAAAAAAGTATGCTTCAATCTGTATTCAGAGTTTATCAGTTCTCTCTTGAAATAAATAGCATTTTTCATCATAAGTCCTTTGGAATTGTCTTGGATCATTGCCTTGGTCAAAATAGCTACATCTTCATGGCTTATCATTTTTACAATATTGCTGTTGCTGTGTCCAATGTTCTCCTGGTTCTGCTCATTTTGTATGACTTCATATAAGTCTTTCCAGGTTTTTTCTGAAACCTCCCTACTCATCACACCTTATAACACAATAGTATTCCATCACAATCATATACCATAAGTTATTCAGCCATTTCTCAATTGATGGGCATCCTCTTGACTTCCAATTCTTTGCCACCACAAAAAAATCTGCTACAAATATTTTTGTACATATAGGTAGTTTTATTTTTTCTTTGATCTCTTTGGTTTGCAGACCCAGTAGTGATATTGCCACATCAAAGGGCATGCAGAGTTTTGTAGTCTTTCAGGCAGAGTTCTAAATTGTTCTTCAGAAAGATTGGACTAATGTACAACTGCACCAATAGTGTGTTAGTGTCCCAATTTTTTCTACATTTCCACCAACATTTAGCATTTTCCTATTCAGGCATATTAGTCAACCTGATAGGTATGAGGTGGTAACTCAGAGTTGCCTCAATTTGCATTTCTCTAATCAGTAGTGATTTAGAGTATTTTTTTTAAATGACTATTGAAAGCTTTGATTTCTTCTTCTCAAAGCTACATGTTTATAACTTTTGACCATTTATTAAATGGGAAATAAATCTTATTTTTACAAATTTGGCAGTTCCCCATATATTTAGGAAAGGAGACCTTTATGAGAAAAAATGCTACAAAATTTATCTCTGGTTATGTTTTTCTTCTAATTTTGGTTATATTTGTACAAAAGCTTTTTTTATTTCATATAATAAAAATTATCCATTTTTATCCTGTGATGCTATCTCTTGTTTGGTCACCCAAAAATACACCAGTAAGAAAGTAATTGGCTAAAAATAGATGAGAAGGCAGGCTTCTGACAGCTGTAGTACTAATATTCAAGTATGAAGGATAATGCTACGAAAGGCAGTGAAAGGTAACATGGCAAGAAGGAATTAGTCCCATCAAGAGTTGATATTTGCAATATTATATTCATAGACTCAGATAATATTAGCATTAGTAGGTATCTTAGAGATCCCTTTCAATTTACAGAGGAAGAAACTAATATACATTATGGGATGAGTAGTAGGACTTGGGGGTTAAGATGGCCTGAGATCAAGTGATAGCACTTACTAGCTATGGGTCCCTGCACACATCATTGAACATCTGGCAGCTCTTAAATTCAGAAATGGCTTGCAATTTGTATCCCTGGAGGAAAGTTCCCACATTAACAAAAATCACCAATTATTGAAGCATTGATATATGGCAGATTGAAGATGATCTCTAATCTCCTATCCAGTGCTAATATCCCTTCTGTACCTCAGTTTTAAAAGCATGTGAAGTATAGGTAGTTTAAAAAATAGTTTAAAAAGTCTTTGAAATCATCAATAAAAATTTTACTTTTATCTTGGTGGGACATCTAAATTGTACAAAGAATGTGATTGTAGGATGTATAATGATATCTAATACCATATAGGAATGATTACATAAGTAGCTGAAGGGTATGATTTGATAGCTTCTGGGAATATCTCCCCACCCAAAGAATTTCTCTCCATTGATGTTTGAAAAAAATAACATTATAAATTCATTCTTCTGTGATTAACTACTGCTCTCCCTAAGTTTTCCTTAGAATCATAAAATTTAGACTTTCTCAGGGACTTTGTGGTTTCTTCCAACTCCTACATTTAATGTGAAGAAAATGAGATGTAAAGAAATTAAGTAATTTTTACAAAGCCATACAAAATTTGAACATGTCATTTTATACCAGGTTCACTGTCATTTCTGTTGCATCATACAATCTTTCTTTTTATAAGGAAGCTTAGCATAAGAAAAAAAAATTGTGTGATCTCACTTTTCTCATCTACAAAATGAGTTTTGGATTAGATGATCCTGGAGTCCCTTCCATTGCTATATTTGCATTCTTTGAGTCTAACAATTGTGGTAATTCTCGGTAGTCATAGAAGGCATCAGCCTGAAACATTATGAATGTGGGTCCTAGGACAAATTCAGTCTCTAATTGGAATGAATTGCTTCACCAAATTATGATAACCTTTTGGACTTGAGTTTCATCATCTCTTAAATGGAAGATTGAATTAGATTATCTGAAAAGGCTCTTCCAGTTCTGAGTTCTTCTTCGTCTAGACTTTCTTATCATTTGTAGTCTTCTAGGGCAAAGGTGTCAAACTTAAAGCCAGAAAGATCTGGATTGCAGCCAGAAATAGATTAAAATATAATTGGAAAATGTTTAACAACAACAATAATAGCAAATTCAATAAAATAGTAATATCAATTTGAGGTTTTCTAAGTTAACATGGCTATAGTGATTCATTTTATTTGAGCTTCACATGACTATTCTAAGTGGATGGTGTGACTTAATAATAATATTCTAGATGCAGATTCTTTTCTTTTTTAATATGATGAACTTCTTTAGAAATATGATGAAGCCTACTAGCTGCTTCTCAAAACAATATTTGTAAAAGCATAAAATACATAAGATTTCAAAGTTAACAATTATATCAAAATAGTGTTATCAAATTTTTTTTTAAGTGTACAGACTCCAGGTAAATAATTTCTATTGTAAACAGAATTAGTCTCTCAGTTAAGGGTTAAACTAGATGCATAGCTAACATTCTACTAACTCTATAAAATTTCCAACTGAAAATTATTTTCAAGGACAACATTTTAAATCCCTGAAACTTTCATACAAATTAATTTATCTCTCTCATAGGAGATAATGAAAGCAGCATGAACATTTTGGACTTCAGTGAGGGACAGGATGTCATATCCTGTCCTTTGTGGGGGGAAAGAGAGATTCCAATGCATCTTGATGATTAGGGCAATCATTGTTTCATCGGGTTTAGTATCCCATAATTTCTTGATGGTGCTGAAATTCCAAAGATTAAGGCAGAAGTGCAAATCCATTTGTGGCAGCAGAGATCAGTCAAGAGAACCCTGTAACATCATCAGGCAACATATAGAAAATGTTGTGGATGGGAAGTTGAGGAGAGAAGGTGGAAGCTGATTGAGTCAACTTGTTGTTCCAAAGTTTCAGCCTTTAAATTTGATTGTATGTCTTACCTGTCTTATACTGTCTCTCAAAGTGGTCATCGGTCAAGACCACCCTCCTTCCATCTTTATTCAATAGCCTCACCAATAAGGCTTTGACAAGGAACAAGTAAGAATACCAGTGGGGTATTCTGTTTTCCAGAAACAGCCCCAATAGAAAGGGGGTATTCTGTTTTCCAGAAACAGCCCCAATAGAAAGGATTCATTACAAAGCAAAGCAATCAATTGACATTTGAAAAATATTTATTGCTGATTGATGGAAATCATTATTGTTACTAAATCAATTCATCTTTATTGAGTCCTCGCAGGGTACACATTCTACCAGATGTTTACATATTACCCAATTTCAAATGGCTCTTTATGTGATTTTTACTTTACTTTACTCAAGGATTTTTGCAACCAACATCCAAAACAATGTCTTATGTTTGGAATTAGATATTTTCCTATGAAAACCAAGATGTATCTCAATAAGAAAGCTTTAGAAGTAAACTATTTCCTGAGGAAATCTTTAGACCTCACCTTGGACCTTCCTGAAAATATTGTCAAATCAACAAGCATTTATTAAGCACCTACTATCAGTCAAGCACTCTGCACTTAGGCAGAATGCCTGGTCCATATTAGGAGGTTAATCAATGTTCATTGCTTATTGTTTAATGTTTATTGACTGATTAATTTATTGCTGAACTCTTGGAAAACTAAGAAAGGCAAATAAACAGTCTCTGCTTTCAAGAAATTCATAGCCTAATGGAAAATAATATGCAAATAGGCCTACTTCATATATACCCATAAGCATACATGTTATTTCACAAATAGAAAGCAAAGTTTTTGGAAGCAGGAAATGTTTTAGCCTAGTCTTTGTATCCCTACAGTACCTGGAATATCATATATATCTTATTAATGCTTGTTAGCTAGTTACTTGATTAATGATTTTTTTAAATCATAGATTTAGTGCTGACAGGGTCCTTAGAGATCATTTAATCCAATGTCCCTCATTTTCCAGAAGAAGAAATTAGAATCCAATAAGATAAAGCAACTTGTCCAATGTCAAATCTGCAGTAAATATCAGCATTGCTGTTGACCTTTATCAGGACTTTTTAAGCTTTTGAGCCCACAAACCTTTTATGATATAATTTTGATGATTGTATTTCAAAATAATCTGTTTCCTTTTAATCCTATATGTTTTATAAGTTTCAAAATATTATTTTGAGAATGGTGCATAGGCTTTACAGACAGCACAAGAAAACCAATAAAACAAAAAATGTTAAAGATATGCATTAGATCATGAAAAATAGTGTATGATTTAGTGAACTTGTTACTTTCCCCCAAGTAAATCTTAGAACCTAGCTCCTCCACAAAAAAATTATATTTACAAAGTTATTTGGAAAAATTAAGAAGATTCACTTAAAATGAATAAATGAAGCATTTCTATGTGCCATTCACTCTTCTAACAGAAATAGATCCTGTTCTCCAGGAATTCACATTCTAATGGGAGAGAAATGTGTGGATGGTTTCAGCTACAAGCCAGGGGGAAATGTCCTAGAAAATAACAGTAGAGCTCATATTAATGCTGTTTATTGTCATTTCCACAGATAAAATCTTAAGAGCGAACTTGTGAGTTAAACCTCACAATAATTTTGTGAGGTTAAATGATAATTATTCATATGTTACAAATAAAGAAACCAAAGTTTAACAAATCTAAAGTTCAAGACCAGGTCGAAAGGATTTCCCCAGGAAAATTCATTCCACCAACCTTTCTTATTGGTTCTCATAGAAAAAAAAACTGATAAAAATCCTATCAGCTTCTGATGTTGAACCTTTTCACTGCCAAAGACTATGGTGGTAATAATTTTCTTTTCTGGGTTTTTAGTATTTTTGGTTGAAACACCTGATGGAACACCTGTCAGGCTATCTCTCCATAGAGATTGCTTCCCAGAATGATTGGGATATTGGACTGACAGCACTGCTGTTTCCCAAGGTTCTTGGATTCATGATCCTAGGCTGTCCCCATAGGGGTCTGAAGCAGGATGGTTGTCAGGAAGGTGATGGGGGTTCAATTTGCCTGGCTCATTCTGTCTTGTCTCCCCCAGGATACTGTATTTCTTGAGCTTAGACCTATTCTGTGTGGAACAATTGATAGGCAATCTGCCCCCTCCTCCAGAGGTGTTGCCTGTCTAGATGGTATATATTGGGCTGGGCTGGAAGCAAAAATGATGCTCTAGAGGAGGCAGAGACTGCCATTCCCAGGGTTCTTGCACCTATTTGCCTGTTAGTAGCAGTTGGTCATCAGTTATTGCTGGTGGTGATAAAAATGGGCCTCCTCCTCACAATGATTTTTCCCTTTAAGGATGTCTGGGAGATTAGTCACAAACCAATTGGCAATATCCATTTCTTTTCTATCCATTTTGTTCTCAATGAGTTAAGTGCCCAGGGGCTCTTGAAATCATAGCATATTGGAGTTGAAGAGTCTTTAGAAAGGAAAAACATAAACCTCAAATGTCTATAGTGCTTTAGGGTTGAGGATTATTTCTCTTCACAATAACTTTGTAAGGTCCAGATATTATGACTCATATTTTACAAACAAAGAAGTCAAAGTTCAAGAAGTCTAACTTGCCAGTGATCACATAACTAGGAAATACCAAAGTGAGAATATCTACAGATTAGTAAACTGAGCCCTTGAGAGAAGACACTATTTGTCAAAGTCATACTGGGACTAAGTAACAGATGTGATATCCAAAACCAGGTCCTTTGTATTTGCATTTTTTATTCACAAAATCAGTAATATCAAGCTCAAATAGAAACAGGGGCCAGTAATTCATATGTAAGTATCCCTTTGGGCTGTATATTGACATAGTTTTAAAATGTAATATTATCTATGTCTTATTTGTTTTTTATTTTATTAAATATTTCCCAATTGGGGCAGTTAGATGTTGCAGTGGATAGACCACCAGCCCTGAAGTCAGGAGGACCTTAGTTCCAACACTTAACACTTTCTAGCTGTGTGACCCTGGGCATGTCACTTAACCCCAATTGCCTCAGCAAAATAAATAAAATAAAAAAAATAAACATTTCCCAATTACATTAACTTAACTTGTGCTGCACTCTGGAATGTTACAGTCAAGTGTTTGACACCTCTGCTTGAAATGATACCACATTATGGCTAAGCAATAGGATATATACTACTCGAAGGCAGGGGTTATTATTATTTTTGTCTTGGTATTCCCCTCAGTCCAGCATATTTCCCCAGCATTCAAGATGCTTAATAAATGTTTGCTAAATTGAATTTAGTGGAAATACTTTAAACCTCAGATAAGATTCTCTGTTCCTCCAGATACCATATGAGGAAGTAGAGGGTGGGAGGAGGGGCCTTCATGGATTTGTCTTATTTGTACTGATCATTTACCATTCTGCTAAAAAGAAGTTTTTCTTCCTCTCAACCTCCTAAAGCATTTCAGTCTTTTTTAATTTTTTTTTATTTTATTTTGGTGAATCATTCCCAAACTAAGCGATAATCCTCATGGCGGCTCTTTCTTTCCAGTCCATAAAAATCCAGGGGCTTGTTAATCATACAAGTATTTAAAACAGTCCCTCCCTAGCCCTGCACCTGAGCTCCAAGGCAGTACCTTATAATCTACCCACCCACACACATTGAAATGAGATTACTGTTCTCACAGAAAGAGAAACCTGCCAGGATACAAGCCCTAACATTGTTCCGAAGGGCGATAAAAGGGAAAAGGAAAGGAACAGAATTGTTTGATATGGTTTTAGGGGTGGTACCCAGAGGAGGAAAGATTATAGTCCCCATGTTACAAGGGGTTAAACCCTGTTTCAACATTCAAGGAAAATGCTTCATCATTGCCCCTGGGGCAATTTCATACTTTGATCTATAACTCATTATGTGACACCATGAGCTTGGGGAGGGGACTGAAGAGCAGATGTGCTCATATCTGCCAGAAAGGTACCAGCTGCTCAAGAATAACATCATCATCATTATGATAATAATAATAATACTCACTTATAAGAATCAGACATTTTATCAATGTGCACAATAGTCTTTGGGATATTAAATAGAAAAAGAATAATAGCAGGATAGTAACTTGTCACAGGTGCATGATTATCTGAGTTCTATTGGGAAAAAAATGTAAAAATAATAATAACCATTATTATTCTTACAAAAATGCATATACTGCTTTCTTAATAAATGTCATGTAAGCATTATCACCTTGGATAATTCTTTCTAAAGGAAAGGAATCCTATCTGTTATTTCATAAAAGTAAGGAATTCCCATGGAAGAATTTTCTCTACCCACTGCTCTACCATTTATTTATGCTTTTGAAGAGTTGCCTGAGGCACTGAGAGATTATGTGATTTATACAAGAGAATATGGGAATCTAGGTCTTCATAAATCCACCAGGAGCAACTCTCTAACCATTACACTTCACTGATGCTCATTCACATTAGATGGCCAAACTGGAGATCAAAAGGGCTACTTTGTTAACTTTTCCAGAGTGATAGCTAGTAAGGAGCAAAGGGAAATTTTTCTTTAGTCCACAATCCAATTTTAAACCATTTTGAAACTCATTAAATATTTATTAAGTTCCATCTATTAGAGAATAGATTATAGCCTTAGAGGCATCATGCTATAAAGAAGACCTGGATTTAAATTCTTACCCCAAGATCTTTCTTCCTACTCATAAGATCTTGGGCCAATTATTCAATTTCCCTTTTCTAGGTCTCAGTTTTCCATATCTTAAATAAGGGGATGGGTCCAGATGATCTCCAAGTTCTCTTTGACCCTGTTGATCTCTTCCTCCTTTTCGATACTTTCTTCTCTCAAGGTTTTTGGGACATCACTAACTTCTGGGTTTCCTCCTATTTATCTGACCACTCCTTCTCTGTTTCCTTTGCTGGATACTCTTCCATGTAACACTCTCTGAGTTCTGTCCTGGTACTCTTTCTCTTCAACCTGGATACTTGGTGAAATCATCAGATAGAATGGATTTCACCTAGACAACATCTTTATTCTGATGACTCTCAAATCTACCCTTCCTGGCCCACTCTACTTGCTGACTTCCAATCTTGCATCTCCAATTATTTTTCAGACATCTCAAACTGCTATCCAGTAGGCATCTACAGAAAAGTCAAGCTGGATTCTTCACAATCTCTCACCCCCAATCCAAGCTGCTGCCAAGGCCTGCCGACTTTACCTTTGCTGCATCTCCCAAATACACTCCCCGTTCTCTTCTCTGCAACTCTAGTGTAAGCCCTTAACTCACACCCTGATTCTTGCAACAGCCTATTGGTGGGTCTGCCACTCCAATCCCTCCTCCATTCAGCCACTAAAGTGATTTTCCAAAACATCTGTCTGTCGGTCTATCTCTGTCTGTCTGTCTCTCTCTCTCTCTCACACACACACACACACACACACACACACACACACACACACACACACACCCCTCCTACTTAATAAACTCCCGTGACTTTCTATTGCTTCCAGGAACAAATACAAAATTCTCTACTTGATATTAAAGCCCTTCAAAATGTAGGCCCCTCCTACCTTTCCAATCTTACATCTTACTCCTCCACATATATTCTTAGATCCAATGACACTGGTCTCCTGGCTGTTCCACAGATGCTCCATCTCATTTCAATTATGTCATTTAAATCCATGTAAAAGATTGACAGGAAAAAATACAAAATGCTGTACCATACTTTTCAAAGGTGATATTCTGAAGATGGCATGATTACAAAGCAGTCTGTGTGAGAAAAGGGTTTGAGGTCTGTAGCAGATGCTAAATTCAAAGTCATTCAGCAGAATGGTATGTTCACATATACAGAAGGAAAGGAAGGAAGGAAAGAAGGAAAGAAAAAAGAAAGATAGAAAGAAAGAAAGAAGGAAAGGAAAGAAAGAAGGGAAGGGAAGGGAGGGGAGGGAAGGAAAAAGTAAAAGAAAAACAATCTTGGACTAAAAGAGAAAATAGCTTTCAGAAATAAGGAGGAATGACCCCACCAAATTTTGCCCTGGTTAGACTATACCTGAAACACTGTCTTCAGTTCTTGGTGCCACAGTTTAGGAGGGATATTTATAATCTGGAGAATGTCCAGACAAAAACACCTGGTGGGGGGGGGGGCGATGATGAAGGACTGGAGTTTATGTCCCAAGAGAATCTGTTGAAGCAACTGAAAACATTTAGACTGCAGAAAAGATCTGAGTAGAGGGATGGAACAGAGATGGCATCACAAGCACTCTTTCTGCTTTCAAGTATTTTAAGAGGTATTATAACAGATGAAGGATTAGACTTGTTCTCTTTGTTTTCAGAGATCGGAGCCAGGAATAATGGATCAACTTCAGGCTTGATGTCAGGGGAAAAAAAAACTTCCTAACAATTGGACGTGTCCAAAAGTAGAATGGGATACTTCAAGAGGTCTTCAAGCAGAGGCTGGATGCTTTCCTGGCATGGGTGATATAAAGAAGATGGAGGGGGCAAGATGGGAAGGTGGCATTGTATCCATGACAACTGAAGTCCTTTCCAGTTCTGAAATGCTAGGATTTCTGAAGGCACTGGTAGCTCTAAAATACACTTTTACATTTGCACATATGGAAAAGCCACAGACAATTAACCATCAATGAAGCAGAAACCTGAAACTACAACCTGGAAGCTTGGCTTCTTCAGCTGAAATCCTGGGTTCAAGGAGCAGCATCTTAACTGCCCTGAAGGCTCACAGTTCCTTCTTGCTCCTTGAGTTTGAAAGATGATTCATTTTACAGGAATACTAGAATGAAAATGGGAGGAACAATGCCCTCCAGCTGTGGGACTGGGAGGAGGGAACACCATCTCACTTTCCCAGAAGGTTGTAGATAAGATTAGAAAGAAAAATTGGAATCATGGTCTTAGAACTAAAAAGGGAGTTAGACAACCTCTGGTCCATTCCTCTGCTTTCACTGAGGTAGAGAGCATCTGGCTCATTCTTCCAAAGTCAGGTCTGCTAGATTTCCTTCTCTTGAATTCTGGGAATTCCCTGTGGAATTCTGGGATGTTCTTTCTTTAATGCTATTGGCTTGGACCTTCGTTGGGTGTATCCCCTTACCTGTTAGTTGCCAATAAGTAGCATTCTGGTTCCATTTAATCACTTTTTAATCCATTTAATCATGAAATTAGCTTGTACAAAAGGATATTTACTTTGAAGATATGTCAAAAAAAACAAACCAAAAAACAACAAAAACAAAAAAACAAAAAAACACCCAGGACTCTGCTTCTTCAGCTGTTGCATAATTAAATTTAGGTCTTCAAATTTAGCATTCTTGACCCCATTATAACAATTTTTTCAGTAAAAACAATGACATAAAGAAAGGCAAAATGCTATACTATATATTACAAAGGTGATTTGGGGGGGAAGCCATGATTAGGAAACAGTTTGACTAAGAAAGGAAGTATTTCCCCAACATATAGAGAGTACAATCTCCTCTATTAGTACTTATCTCAAGAGAATGGGCTCAGACTTAGCACAGTTTCTGCATAACATTGTTCCCAGAAAGCTTCCATCCAAATGTGGCTTTTCTCCCTGATGAGTCTCTGTCTCATCTAGCACTGGACTACATTCTGAAGATCACTTACTTCATGCTTCTTAGGGCATATAGTGCAATGGCTGCAAAATCAGACAGTTCACTCTTCAAAACAACCAAAATTCCTTTTCCAATTCCTTTACCTAAAATAGAAAAGAAAGAAAGAAAAAAGACAACAAACTAAAAAGACCAAGAACTATTTCCATAAGGACATATGTTGACTTTTTAAGGATTCAAGGTCTCTCCTCTTACATCATTGTTTCTCACCAGATGTCATAAGCAAAGGTGTCAAGGCACAATTGTAAAGCACTTAAGTGCTAGAGCACTTTGAAAGCACTATATAAATGTTAGCTGTTGTTATTATTATTAAGTGTGCCTCCTGTGCTGGGTGCTGTGCTAATCACTTTGCAAATATTATCTCACCCAATCCATACCACAACCTGGAGATGTAAAAGTTTATTATCATCCCCATTGTATAGCTCAGAAAACAGAAGCAGATAAAGATTAAGGACATGCCCAGAGTGATGCAACTAGATAACTGTCCCTCAACATAGGCAAAGTAGGAGGTTACCTTACTCTGTGTTGTGATTGTAAGGAAAAAGGAAAGATTACTTTCCCCTAAACAATACCCCTCATACCGTGTGACTCATCTCAAATTCTCACAAGATTCATTGTGGGATTTTTTGGAAAACATTTTGATAATTACTTAAATATAATTAATTTTCCTTGTAATCATGTATCTTATGTTATACATTTTAGAGCATTATTCTACAAGAAGCCTTTCCTAGTCCTTCATCTTAGTTTCTCTCTTCTATGCATGGTTGCTAATAACTTCCCCCATTAAACGGTAGGCTCCTAGGGGGATCATTTTCCTTTCTTTGCACCCCTAGTACTTAGCATAATGCCTGGAATGCAAGTGCTTAATAGATGCATGTTAACTTGACTGAACTTGAAGAACCTTTCATCTAAATTTTGTCCTCTTTAAAAATACATATTTTTACAAAAAGGAACACTTGTAATTTAATTCATTTAAGAATTTCCTAAGAGAATAACTTGTACTAAGCACTGTGCTAGACCCAAAGAACACAAAGTCAAAAAGAAAAAGAAAAAGAAAGAACTCCTGCCCTGAGGCAATTTGCATTCATGGTAAGCCTCATTAGTTATTTACTTGCAAGGAATTAAAGAAACTTTTCCCTAAAGTCCATATTTTCACTAGAGAGAGAAGAGAATTTGAGGGCAATGATTATCTGGGAGAAAAGGGAATAAGATGGTGATACCAGGGGAAAAGACAAACTTCATCTATTTCCAAATTCGGCTTCGCATGGACCAGAAGCCTCTGCTTAGACAAACTTATTTAGTATCTCTCAGCCTCATCCTTTTTTATTGAAATGTTTTTGTTATATTGAATTTGCCAATTATCAACCAACACGAACATTCCCATAAAAAAGAACAGAAACAAAGCATTATGTGTAAAACCACAAATCTTATTACATACAGCTTGCAAGGTGTTAAATTTTTGTCTCCCTAAGCTCTCCCTTTAAAGAAAATTCATTCATCAACATGACAACTAACCAGAATCTACTATTCAACATCTGAGCACTGGGAGAAGACATTGGAAATAGTCTTGAATTCTTGCCCTTACCCCATCACTAACTCATTGTATAAAGTTGAAGTCCCAGGGTATCATTGATCATGAGACCTAGGACAGACCAAAGAGACTACTTAGGCCAGTAGATGAAAAAACTGAGTTTCCTTTTATCCAGAGAGATGAAATTACTCATCAGAGTTTCTATAGGAAGTTCCTAGCAAAACTGGGTCCAGAACTCAGGACTATTATTCCTTCTGTGACACAAAGGCACCTAGGTGACCCAGCTGGGCTTGGAATCAGGAGATCTGAGTTCAAACACAGCCTCTGACATTTATCAGCTGAGTGACCTTTGGCACTCTGAATGCCTCAGTTTCCTTAATTGTAAAGTGAAGATAAGAATAGCACTTACTTTGCAAGACTACTATTAAGGATTCAAAGATGTAAATATTTAGTATAGTGCCTGGTATATAGTCGGCACTGCATAAATGGTTATTTTTTTCTTTCCCTTTTTTCTTGCTCCCTATTCACTTGAATGAGGGAATAGAAATTATATAAGAGCCCCTTACTGGCAGGGAATATATCTTTGCAGAGATAATTCCTCTAGCTTCCAAGGCTACACTTGGAAAAAGCAAAATCTGTCAGTTTTTTTCAATCTGCCCATTAACTTCCATAAAAGCTACAAGTAGAAGCACTAACCCTCTTTTTCTACCTAGGTCTTTTCACAACTGACAGAAAGAACTCATTTAAAACAAATAGAATTTGCCAACCCAAGGAGAAAGGTGGAACTTGTATCTGTTGAGAATAACTATTGCTGAAAACAGCATATGGAAAGCATCAAGTAGAGTCCTATAGAGTATACTACATGGTATTTTTACAGAAATATTCTTTGATCACAGGCCTGAGCCTTGATTTCTCCTGCTGTAAAAATGTCATTTAAAAATGTTGTATTCCTATTTTTTCCAGGTATGAGTATGTCAGTTAACCCTAACTAAAGAAAGGCTCTATGATGAGATGTTGTCTCTGGAACATTAGCATGCTATCTCAAGGAAAGTACATCATAGGGGTCTCAGATTTCTGTCTTGGATTTATATGATACAGGTTGGAACTCTTCAACAGAAAAAGCTTCTAAACAAGCCATAGAGTCGTTTTGTTTTTCTTTCCCATTTGTTTATTCCCTTTGACAAAAGAAAAGGTATAAGAAGTCGCTTCACCCTGCTTCATTGCAGAAGTGAGGGACTTTTTCAAAGAAGTGGCAGATTTTTCAATACATTGTTAAATTTTAGGAACTATTTTCCCTCTTTTTCACTTTTTTGACATAAATGTTTATTCCCTGGAGGGGAGACACATTGGGAAATATGTGATGAAAAAAATATCAATAGAATATTTTTTAAAATAAAATTGTTTTGAGAGAAAAATTATTACAAAAGAAAGTAACACAAAAGAGGGGAAAAAAGAAACAAGTCAATTTGGATTGTAGTAATAGTCCAAGAGAAGGGGAAGCATCCACACAACCAGCCTATATCATCCATCAATGTATTTTCCATAGACTTGGTATCAGGAAAGAAGGCTAGTTTAGAAGAAGTCTCTTTCAGCTATTCCACAGGATTTCAGAAATGGTTGAGTGACTCTTCTCATCCAGTATTCTCTCCTTATTCTTGTAGAAAGGATTTTTTCTTCAAAAGCAATGGCAAGTACTCTAGCTTCTTTTTCACCATTTACAAGAACAGGAAACTTATTTTTTCTTCACTTTATAAGTCACAGTTTTTTAAAAAAATCCTTATTTCACATATAATAATAATGTCTTATTTCACATGTAAAATGCAATTGTCTAAAAAATATTAAGGTTTGCCTCCATCTGCAAAGCTGTATTAATTCTATGATTATTAGTCAAGAGAATAGCTGAGTTGATGATAGGGAGATTTCAAGACTTTTTTCATGGCTTGATTCAACTAGGATATGGATAGATCCTCATTTCAAATGCTTAATCACAAACTCCCCAACTTCTATTCCAATCTCCTTTTCTTTCTTCACCTTTGCTTAAGCTTGATTATTTTTCCTAACTTTTGCCTTCAATCACAGTCTCAGATCAACTTCTGATGACCTTGGGTTGGGGGAAGAGGGAATATAATGCTACAAGTACAAAATGGGAAAAGGAACAGTTAGATGCCTTTCATCTGAAAGCTGGGGGCTGGGGGGTTAGCTGGGAGAAGGGTTGGGTTTCCTGGATGGAAAGTTCAGTATGCGTCAACAGGGCAATTTGACAGTCAAGAAGGCTGATGAACTCTTAGGCTGCTCTGAGAAGATTAAAGGGATATGATAGTCCCCTTGTATTCTGACTTGGTCCAGAATATAACTGGAGTAATGTGCTCAAGTCTGGAGCCACATTATATTGATAATCTGGAAAAGAAAAGATTCAGGGTAGGGTGATTGAGAGGCGGAATAGCCACAAGATACGTTATATGAAGATTGAAAGAAGTGGACACGTAGTCTAGAGGATAAAAGACTCAGAGGAGCATAACAGCTAAATTTAAAAATTTGAAGGGTTGTATCATGAAGGAGAGAAAAAACTCATTTACTTGGCTCCAGAAGACAGAAATAGAAGAAATGGGTCAAAGTTGCAAAGAAATTGATTTGGGCTGAGTATAAAAGAATATTTCCTAAAAATTATAGTAACCAAAAGTGAAATAATTGTCTCAGGAAGAAGTGATTTCCCCTTCGATGGAGGTTTGCAAAAGGAGGCTGAATGAAAATCTATCAGGTATGACATAGAATGTGTTCTTGTATGGGAGGGACTAGAGTATGTTATCTCAACTTTTTTAATGTCCTGGACCCCTTGGCAGTTTGAGAAAGCCTATGGACCCCTGCTCAGATTAAATATTTGTAAAATGCTTGGGATTACAAGGGGAAAAATAATATTGAAATAGCCAAAAAAAATTGTTAATAAAACAACCTTATGGGCCCCAGACTATGAACCTCTGGCCTAAAGGACTTCTGAAACCTCTTTAGATGCTATGGGTCTATGATTTTTATTTTTAATAGTTTTTTGCTGAGGCAATTGGGGTTAAGTGATTTGCTCAGGGTCACCTAGTCAGGAAGTGTTAAGTGTTTTGAGATCACATTTGAACTCAGGTCTTCCTGACTTCAGGGCTGGTACTCTATTTACTACACCAAACAGCGGTCCTCTGATTCTATGATTTTTGAGGCTGAAGCCTGGGCTCTCCTTTCTACAAATATACTTGTCCTTCCAAACTCAGCTAAATTCAGGAATCCTTCCATGACCATCCTGAAAAATTTAATAATGGGTAGAAATTGCAGGAAGATAGATTTCAATTCAAGATAAAGAAAACCTTAACAACAAAGTCTGTCCCAAAGTAGAATGGGTTATCTTGGCAAGGATGCAGGAGGTAGATTAATAAGTACAAGTATTTCAATTTACTTTCACAAATTTTTATTAAATGCCCATAATGTGCCAGACTCTGGACTTGTCTGTGGGGACCCCCACATTTATAGCAATCCTTTTCCTTAAGGACTTCATATCAATTAGAAGTTGGGTGACATATACTCAGAAAACATTAATATAAAAGTAAGTATTGGTGGCAAAGATCAGATATAGACAAAATACACCAAGAATGATTATATATAAAGGCAAAAAAAGAGATCACTTTGAACTAGAGGAATGAAGAAAAGCATTATGAGTCATTTGATCTGGGGATCTACAGTAAAGAACATTGGCATTTTGATCAGGACTTCAACTATGTCTACCACTTGGATGGAGGTCATAGAACCTGCTACATAATAAGCATTTAATGAATGCTCTGTCAACTGTCTGTCTGTCTATCCCTTTACCTACCTACTTAGCTACTTTTGTCAATTATTGTTTTATTTCTGTATGACCATCGGTCTAACTGGCTAAATAGTTATGTCATGTCCCCTTCTTATGTAGGTAGTCACAGCAGGTTAGGACACAGGAGAATGACAATTTTTCTGGGTGCTAGCTGGTGCACTCACTGATCTTTAGCTGGTCTGTCTAAGAACCTCATCAGTTATCTCAAGCTACAGTAGTTCTCCTACTAGAAACACATTTCAGAGTTCTTTGAGATTTGAGAACCCACAGAGACGGGAATGAGTGTTGAAAGAAGCAGAGGAATTCTGGGAAAGCAGTCACTAAGAAAAAAAGCATTTCTGCAGTTTCTGTCCCTTCTCCATTTCCTCCCCATGGCTACATCCTATCACTGGAGATGACCAAATAAAAACTGAATGACTTCCTTTCAGAGAACATAATTTGTAAATAGAATTCCTATTGAGGTTTAGGTTGGTCTAGATGACTCTTGCAGTTGCTTCCAACTCAGATATTATTATTTCTAATCTTACTAATTAAATTGTAAATCTCTTAGAGCTAGGACCAGTATTTCATACTTCATTCAGCAAACAAACACTTAGGATGCTCCTACTCTGAGTCCATTTTTGAACAAGACACCAAGGGGAGACAGGATTCTAAAATAAAAAGTCTCTGACTTTATAGAGTTCACAGTCTAGGACTAGAATATCAAAAGAGACAAAAAGGAGCAAAACTTGGGTTTTTCACCATCATCAAGAATTCAGGAAGAGGGCACTTTCTCTGCCAATGTAGATTGACATCTGCTCTGTAATTTATAGTCTTAGAGCACAGGCTGAATCACTGAAAAGTTAAATGACTTATCCAGGATCACACAGTCAGTATGGGTTCGAGATGAGACCAGAACCAGGTCTTGCAAACCTCAAAGGAGGTTCTCCAGCCACTCTACCACATTCCCTTCCCACATGCCATGATACCCAAGTACATCAGACAGCTTCAGAACAGCACTATGTGAGGTCCAGAGGGAAAAGTCCTTATCAAAGAGGTAAAGAGAGTGATACATTAGAAATCCCTATTTCTCACCAGCTTTTAGTCCAGCTGGTGCCTCTCACCTTTGTCATTGACAGATGGAAGTCACCACACTGGCACTTGAAGAGTTTTCTCACCAATTCCCTGAGCTCAGAATAAGCTATTAAAGCTCACCAGATGTCCCGGTGATAGGCATTAGTTAATCACTGAGTTGGCAGGGGAACTCCTGTCATGAATTCTGTTCTTCCTTATGTGTGTGCATTAGATTGATGGAAATCTCAGGAGTTCCAGATCTCCTTATGGGAAGCACAGGATTTCTTTTTATTCGTGATGTCTCCTTCTACTGTCCTGTTGGCTTAGCACTGGGGTGGACCAGTTTCCACAGGGAAAGCCCCAAGCCTCTATGAGTCACCATCCTTTCTTATTTCCCCCATGAACAAATTACATGGTGCCCTCCGGGTTAATGCGAATCTGGTTATATATTCCCAGGACTTTTGTTGAGAACATGAGACAAAGCATTTGTAACATTAACCATTTACCTCCAGCATTTCCCCTCCTCCCCGTCCCAGCCCCAAAAGCATTAAAAAAGGAGCTGGTTTTGGAAAATAAGCTTTCTTTCAACCTCTTGGCAGGTCTGGTTTTCTTTGCAACTCACCTCAAACAACAGTTTCTTTCTACAGGAAGCCTTTCTTGATTCCCCAGTTGCTAGAAGGACCCTCCCTCTTTACTTACTTCCCAAGAAATTAACTTCTCCCAGACTCAGTTTCTTATCTATAAAATGGGAATAATAATAGTGCTTACTTCGTGGGACTATTGTGAGAATCAAATCATATGTAATATGCAAAATTCTTTGTAATTGTAAATGTAAAATACTAATTATTATTATTACCTAATATGCATGTTGCATATATTCTATACATACATATAGCCTTATATATGTATATGTTCAGGTTGTCTCCCTCATTAGATTGTAATGTCTTTGAGAACAAAGACTATTTCACTCTTGCTTTTATACCTCCATCACCTAACTTGATCTGGCAAATAGTATCTAATAGATAAATAGAGGCAGCTAGATATTTCAATGGATAGAGCACTGGGCTCGAAATGAAGAAAATCTGAGTTCAACTCCAATCTCAAACATTGAGTAGTTGTGGGAACCTGGGCAAATCACCAATTCTGCTTACCTTAATCCACTGGGAAAGGCAATAGAAGCCACCCTAGTATCTTTTCCAAGAAATTCCAATGGACAGTCAGGTCTATAGAGTCATAAACTTAGACACAACTGAATAAGGGTACAACAAATAAATAAATCCTTGTTGATTGATTTGAGTTGAACTACATCATAGCAGCAGAAATAGTGAAGAGATAAGTAAACATTTTACAAACAGAAATCATGACACTATCTTTCCTTCCTGTTTTATTTTCCTTTATAATCAATGTTTGATTATCATTTACCTTTGGGCCTTCTGACTGAAACCCTTGAAGCTACTTATATTTTACTCTTCTCTTTCCCTTCTCTTTTATACCATCAATTTCCAAATCCTTTGTCATCTATTTTCCCAATAACTATCACATCTGGCTTTTCCTTTCTAATCTCACAGCCACAACTCTAGTATAAATGTTCATTACCACCTGTATGGATTATTATTATAGCAATTTCCTTTTAGATTTTCCAGCTACTTTCTGCCCTTTTAATCCATTCTTCATACCACTTCTAAAAATTCTTCTTATACATAGATATGGTTGTCACTCCTCACTTAAAAAAACTTTAGAAGTTCACATTCTGTCTCTGACCCTTCCTAACTAGAAGATCTTGAGCAAAAACATTTATTCTGTCTGGGACTCAGATTTCTCATTTTTAAAATAGACTGGACAATATGGGCTTTAAGGCTGATCCTATTTCTCAATCTGTGAATATATTATTTTGTGATTCTATTCTATTAGAGAAAGACCAAAAATTTTAGACTGGCATTCAAGGACCCCCACAATTTGACTCAACATTATATTTTCAGGCTTATTACACCTTCTTTTCACTCTAAGCTCCAGTCAAAGCATATTACTCCCATCTCCAAATAAGTCCTATACATCTTTTAAAATCAAATATTGCCTCATTCATTAAAGTGCCTCTGATTCCCATATTCACCTCTACTTTTGTTTCATAGAAAATTTTCCCCTTAAACCAAACACTTAGCATAGACCATTGGGCATATCTATCACGAGAGGAGTCATCTTTTACAAAGCTAACAAATATATGAAAGTAGATTTTACATCTTATTTAAACTTTATGTCACGTCTAGATCCTACCTAGCACATGTTAAAATGAATGTGTCCATTTTTTAAAATAATTTTAAAGATATGTGTATGATTACCTCTCAATTTACTAAAATTAAGTTTGGATGGCAAGATGTTAATGCACCAATTATGATGAAAAAAAGAAAAAAGAAAAACGGCTTTATGCATAGGACACCCTTTATGCATAGGACAAATGAAGTGATTCAATTGTTCCTACCTCTGAGGTGTATCTCATAGTGAGACACTGGGCTTCCCTTGGCCATGATAGTACACTGCATACTAAAGTACATTTATTTAGATGTCCTTGATTCCACTTTTATTCAGTGATACCCACAAGGATTCATGTTTAACAACAACAGAACTGGTCAAGGTGAGATATAGAAAGACAACTGACCCCTACCCAATATATACGGATTCACTCTCCAAGAAAAACATCACATTGAGCTGTTGCAGTAGGGGAGTGCTCAGAATCAATGCCAGAATCAATTTGTTTCTGTGACTTTACACTTCAGATGGAGAGATTGTTTTAGGAATGATCATTTTCTTTCTTCAAATTTTAGATTGGAAGGATTTTGGGCAAATCACATTTTCTTAAGAGGAGAAAAGGAGTTGACTTGCCCTATGATTAAATTTATAGGTTATCACATACAACACATACATGGAGCTCATAACTATATAGTCTTTGCCATTTGGTCTTAAATTTTGCTGTAGTTCTGTGGATTAGACTATTTCATAGTGAAACCCACTTACAAAGCTAAGAAGAATGACAAGCAAACAAAAGTGGCATATGTCTATAAATGATTTTTTGGGGGGATAGAGGAAGAGAAAAATCAAACTTGGAATTTCATCAATAAAGAGAACTTGCAACAAGGAAATTCTTTGCACCAGTGAATAATAGATTTGGGCAGAATGAGAACTCTAATTCTGAGGTAGATGGCAGCTTGTGTGTAACTTATTCAGTTAGCCTTAAAAGACTTGCCTAGAATACTGAGAGGTTAAATGACTTGGCTAGGTCACACAGCCCAGTGTCAAAGGTGGGATTTAAAATCTGGACTTCCTTATTCTCTAGACACTATGCAGCACTAGCTCTTACAATGTTCTATATGAGTAGACATTTATTGTTAAAATAGAAATTATCAAAACTCATCACTGATTTTACAGTCACTCATTTAGACTATAATTTTGCCCCCATATGGTTGTAAATACTTTCTCACTCAGTATTTTGGTGGCATGCCAAAATTATTTGGTTTAAAAAAAGTCTAGCTAATGGCTGATTTTTGTTATCCCCAGGTGGCTCCTTCTTAATATTTCTCTTGATCTTTCCCTCAGAACTTTAAATCAACACATAGGTCTATGACATCCTAGGGAAAACTAATTTGCTGTTTGCTGCAAAGTTGCTGAAGTCTTTTGGAAAGTTCTATGGTATTTACATTAATGGGAAAAGGTATTGATTTGCTCATGTAAATTTGATGAGATTATCTCTATTCTAGATAGAGAAAAACTAACCTTATTACCCAAAACTGTTTGCTTTGTTTGGTATGCTCCATATTCATTAATAGATATGTTAACCAATTACAAGATTTCACATTTTTATTTGGAGAGGAAAAGAGAGTAATAATGTATTAGAAATGCCCAATTCTTGGGATTTCCATTTGGAGCAGTATCAAATAACACAGCTCAGAAAAATCCATGTGACAACATCAATAGTTTCTGTTCTTCTATTTATGGCTATGATTCTCTCAATCATGATCTGATGGTACTCTTGGGGTATTACAATGATCTGAATAATTCTTTTGAGGAAAATAATTATAATTACATTTCAAAATAAAAAATACGTGTCATGTCTAATTTTTTTAAAAAATCCATTATGCATATAGTAGACATGTACAGTAGTCTTACCAAGAAAACCTGAGCATTTTCTGAAAGAATTTAGGCAGTTTTCCTTCTCACCCTCTAACCTTCTACCTAAAAAGTACTATTCAAAAGAAAGCCCAAGAACATACATACAAATAAAAGCATGAGCAGAGGTTTGGGGAGGGGCAAGAAGGCCATAATCATAGATTCAGAGATGCAAGAAATTGTGGAAGCATTTAATCCAAATCCCATGTTTCTAATCAGGAAACTGAGGTCTGAAAAAGCTATCTTTTCTGAGGTCATATAGACCATAGAATGCAGTCTCATGATTCTAAATTCATTCCTGTTTTCACTACACCATACTAGGACTGAATTATGGTACCCAAAGAAGCTAATGAGGAAAACACCAAGAGTTCCCAAGTCAAGGTATGTAGCAGTGCCATGCCAGTTCTAGAACTGGGCTGTAGTTGAAGTAGAACTGGGAGAGATAGGGGATCACAGCCAAACAGATAGTAGAATGAGGGATGAGCCAAAACTCCCAAGTAGCAAGCTGGAAAGATACCAATATTTTTCTTCAACTAGGTCTTCATCTCCACTTCTGAGACTTTACATGTCAATGTTATGAGTTTATTTTGTGAAGATTCCAAGTGACCTCCTATGGAGAGGAAGAAGAAAGCATTTTTGTCTAAAGATAGGATATGAGTGTTAGTTACCTTGATCAACAGGTTAGATTACTTCTCTGTTATTTACCTATTTTGATATTTCCATGGCTTTGTGATCTCAGGGATGTAGCTATTCTCTCCAAAAATACAACTTGCAGCATGACATTTGAGCATCTTATATATCTCTTATCCATGTTCTTCTATACACCCTTCCTTGTAGGTACACCCAAAATGCTTAGAAACT
Source organism: Myrmecobius fasciatus (assembly GCA_023553655.1). Classification (NCBI taxonomy): domain Eukaryota; kingdom Metazoa; phylum Chordata; class Mammalia; order Dasyuromorphia; family Myrmecobiidae; genus Myrmecobius; species Myrmecobius fasciatus. Next base: position 279,490 of record JAJPUD010001241.1, read on the forward strand.
TCTTTTAAATAGCCTGATAGCTCATGAATATCAATGGAAATTGTTGTTCAGCTGTTCAGTTTGAACAGTTTGAACTGTTGTTCAGTTTTTCCATCATGTCCAATTCTTCAACACTCTATTTGGGGTTTTCTTGGCAAAAATACTGGACTGATTTGCCATTTCCTTCTCCAGCTCATTTTACAGATGAGGAAGCTCAAGCAAACAGAGTTAAGTGACTTGTCTGGGATCACACAGATAATAAATATCTAAGGCCAGATTTGAACTCAGGAAGATACTACACCACCTAGTTACCACTTGTACATTATACTAGAAGATAAATGAAAGCTACACTGATATTTAAAGGTGAATCCCATATACTTCCTGCAGAGACAAATAAAGGAATTGGCAGAGTTAGTTTAATTATGCCTCAAAACAATCAGCAAGAATAGTCATTTTATCAAATTTAAATGTCTTATATTGCAGTTCTTTTGTTGTTGTTCATTCAGTTATAGCTGACTTTTTATAATCCCAGGGATCATATCATATCAAATCCTTCCATATTGCACTATATCTCAAAGTTGTCCAAGTTCATGATCATTATTTCCATGACATTCTCTATCCATCTCATTCTCTCTGCTATCCCCTTTTCCTTTTGCATTCAACATTTCCCAACATCAGGATCTTTTCCAAGCATTTAAGCTTCAGTTTCATTATTTAACCTTTCAATGAATAACCTGAATTAATTTATTTAATTATTAACTGGTTTGATTTTGCTGTTTAAGGGATTGCCAAAGTCTTTCCAGCACTACAATTCAAAAGTGATGTCTCTGCTATCTAGATTTGCCATAGCTTTCCTTCCAAGTGCTTCCAAGTGCTTGTCTTTTAATGTCCTGACTGCAGTCATCATCTGCAGTGATCTAAGCCCAAGAATATAAAACTTAACATTTCTTTTCCCCCTATTTGCCAGGAAGAGATTTTGCAAAGATCTTAGCTTTTTTTGATGTTAAGCTTCAAGTCAGCTTTTATACTTTTCTCTTCTACCCTCATCAAGAGGTTTCTTGATTTCTTTTCACTTTCTACCATCAGAGTGATAATGTCTGTATATCTGAGCATGTTGATATTTCTCCTGGAAAACTTAATTCCATCTCTTGATTCATTGAGCCTGACATTTCAAATGATGTACTCTGCATGTAGGTTAAATAAATAAGGTGACAATATATACCCTTGTCATACTCCTACATAGTAGTAATAATAGGAATGTATAGAATTATTTTATTTAGTTAAGGTGCAAAGAACATTTCATATATTATTTCACTTAAGCTTCACAATAATCCCCAAAGATAGGTGTTATTTTCTCCATTTTATAAAAAAGGAAACTGAGGCTGAAAGAGGTCAATTGACTTTCCCAGCACCATAACACTAAATATCTGAGGAAGACTTTGAATTCATGTCTTCCTGGCACTGTCTACCCCTCTATCTTCTACACAACATAACTACCTTACCTTATATGCCTCTTCTGTACTAATATTTAATTATTCTCAGTTTTTTTTTACCTGAGTCAATTGCCCTTAGAGAAAAGTGAAAATCTAGATCAATTTAGATTCTCTGAAGAAAAATTCTGGGTAGAGGCAAAGGAAGCCACAATAATTTTTTGAGAAGCCTTCATCATTGAATCTAGTCCATGTGTTCCCAAAGATATTCATACATACATGTCCATGTGTGCATGCAAGTGTGTATAATAGTCAAACTGTAATCTTTAGGTGAATCCCAAATATTTGAGATCACAGTTCATTCCTTCCTGCCCATCCCAGGTCTTTCTTTTCAATGTGTGTCCATAAATTCATTTTGAAACTTTCTGAGTGTCATCTTTTTGTTTTCCTAAAATCCTGAATACAACAGAGGAGTATACAAGCTATTTACCTGTTACACTTTGCTCTTTTCATGTGACCAGCCCATCTTCTTTTTCTATTACAGTGATATCAAGCTGGAGTAGAAACAAGGACTATTAAAATATACATAAGGATCCCTGTGGACCACATATTGACTTAATAAACTAAAAATTGCCATTATCTATGTTGTATAATATTTTTATTAATTTTGTTAGATATTTGTCAATTACTTTTTAACTTAGCTGGGATCACTTGGCACATAGCAAGCTGGGTGTCTGATACATCTGTTCTATCATATATTTCATTAATGATATATTTTATAGCAGTTCTCTCAAATTCTATATTTGTTATATTCTATAACCAACTCATATCCACCATTACCTCTCCATTGCTCTCTGAGTGATACTTTTAATTCTTTAGTGATGTTTGTGTTCTGTGATTCACAACAATGCAACAAAATCAGTAGAATACTAGCACTAAAAGTTGGGTGATAAAAACTTCTAGGAGAAATTTGGGGTCATGAAAGGAGCTTTGCGAGTTCCTGAAAGGCTAGATTATTTTACATGCATTCATACATATACAAATACATATGAATGAATAGGACATTGACACCTACTATAACCCTTTCAAATAGAAATTTAACTGATGTAAATCAATTGCCATAATCAGGAGACCAAAAGAGCCTAAAAACCCCCTTAGTCAGCAAACACTTGACTTATTTGCCAAGTAAGTAGACAGAGCAGCCAAGGGCAACACAAGCTTGGAATATAAAGTCGTTTGTAAAATCTCACAAGGAAGGAGTGAAAGATTATGAGCAGTATCACCTCATAAAGCAAAAAGGGGCAGTAGTGAGGAAAACCAATTTAAATAAAGCTTGGAGAAAGTCCTAACTAAACAAAGTCACCCCAAGGACATTTAAGGTTGGAATTGGAAAAAGTACAATTAATAGTGAAAAGATGGAAAATATGTGCCAATATTTTAAAAACATTTTTTTTACCATCAAGGACGGTAGGGCCTCCCCAGTTGGACTATAGTAATACACTCCTGCACATGCTTATAGAGGAAGTGGAAATGATTCTGAATGAAGAAAAAATGGTAAAAAAGCATCTGAACTTGAATAAGTATATACAAAAGAGGCCATTGTAGAAAGGCAACACACTTTTGAGAGCATTAAGGGATCAAATTTTAAAGCCTCAGAAGGTGGGGAAAATATTAAAAGTATGGCAGAAATCACTTCTTGTTACCAAAAAAGCATGTCCAAAAGAGGATGTATAACTAAACTTCATTAAGTCTACTTTCTTAACTATAAAAAATGGTATGGAAAAAAATCTATACATGATTTAAAGGCATCCTTGATGAGGGTATTAGATGGTAGACTTTTCACAAGTCATTTTCCACAATAGAATACATCTTTACTACAATTTCCTGAAAGCTGTAGAGGATATTGTATCCACTTGTGTTCATTTTTTGTGGACTATGTAAATATGTAATTCTGAAGAAAAAACACTACTCGAAAACCTTTGCTCCAATGTATCAGGCCTATACAAGATTCCTTGAAAGAAGAAACCACAGAGACATCTTTGTATAATGATGCTATGATTATTAATATCAAGTAAGGCCAAAATTGACCTCTGCTTACCAAATGTGTACACTATTGGTATGACAGCCAATCAGAGCAGAGCCCAAGCCAACTCATTCGTTCACTATAAATAGCAGTCAAGACAAGGAGCCTTCCTGTTTTGTGACATTGAACTAATTGCTTCAAATCCCAGAACATTCATGAATCTTCCAAATGAGATCAATTATCAATCACTCTTTGCCTAATCCATTCCATCTCTTGTTTCCTAACTTGATCTCCTTCCACAAGCAGAAGATCACCCTTCCATCACATTCTGGTCTTCCTTCTTACCTTTGCTGCCTTTAGGGGATCCTTTCTACCTGCAGGGAATGAAGAGATGCCATAATAACCTGCTCCCTCCACCTGACTCTGGGCCTGGTCTCCCTGGGGGGGGGGGGATAGGAGAGAAATGCTCTTTTTTATCTGCTTTGTATATCGGACCCCCAGATCTGAGCTGCCTAACCCTCAGAGAGCACTACACAGAGAAGCCAAACTCCTTGTGACATTATAATCCTCCTGAATTCATTCAACAATGATTAACAAAATTCCACTTGGTCATATCCTCCCTTATACAAGTAATTCTGAATGACCATGATCATTATAGATCTTTTTCTGTTTTACCTTCTCCCACATTCCCACTCCCTTCAATACAACTCAATGCTCCCCTCAATGCTATACTACCTCTCAGTGCCATCACTCATCCCCAATCTCATACTCTAAAGCTCTTTCACTGTGATCTCTGAATACATGCTCCTCATGTAGTGCTCCCATCCCTACTGCTCTTTTTTTCTCCATCCTATCTCATAAATCTGCAATTTTCTCTTTAGATTGTGAACTCTGTGTACTTGCCTAGGGTTACACATGCATGTTCATTGTTTTTGTAATAAAATCCAGTTGCAATGCAATGTCTCATGGACTTGTTATATTGCATTTTAGTTAACAGTATCAAACTTCAATTTTAAATCTTCCCTTTCCCACTCTTTTTCATCTTCTGACTGGTCCCTGGCTCCCCCCTAATATAACCTCCCTAGTCTCCCTCTCCATCATTGATTGCACTTTAATTCATTTCCTAGACTTACTGAGGGAGATGGGTTAATTAAAATACTTCCCACTCCTGGTTCTCCATCACTCAGTAACCTCTCCTCCTTTGAACTTCACTCAATCTATAGCTAACACCCAATAAAAATTCTGCTTACTGTTATCTACCAACTTCCAAAATGTTCTGCCTAATTCCTCAGGGGACTTATTCAGGATGATGTCTAAATTTTTAGCCTCAGGGTCTGGAAGGATGGTGTGGTCCTCCAGTAATAGGGAAGATAGGAAGAGAGAAGGGTTTGGGGAAGGATAATCAGTTCCATTTTATACATAGTGAGTTTAATATGTCTACTGGACATCCAGTATTAGATTTAAAGAACATTATTTTGTGATTTTCTCCAGCTTTTTTGAGCAACATGTGAGTAGGAATGAATGCAGAGAGGGGTGGGAGTAAACCAGGATTGAGACTTGGAAGGATATACTAGGGGACTTCAGTATACCTACTAATACTTCCACAATCACCTTTACTTCTCAGTCCTATTTCCCATGATCTGTCCCTTTATCCCACTTCAGTTACACAAAGATTCTTATGCCCTCAATTTTTCTATCACCCACAAATGAACTTTGAAATTCCCTTATCTGATCATAAACTGTTGTCCTCCCACCTCTCATTTTTCCTTGCAGTCTTAATCATCACTCTTTGTCTTCCTTGTGAACTCCAATCTCTTGACTCCCCAGTCCTTTCCCAGGCTATCTTCCCCTTTCCTCCTTCCCTCAACAATAGCAATACGTTCCTTCTTTACTTATCTTGATTTTTTTTGATGAACCATATAAATCCACTCTGTCTTTTCTTGAATACCTTGCCTTCTTATTCCATTGCTCATCTTACCTGCCAAGTCTCAATCCTGGTTTACTCCCACCATCCTCTGTCTCCATCCTTACTCACATGTTGCTCAAAAAAGCTGGAGAAAATCACAAAATAATGTTCATTAAATTTACTACTGGATGTCCAGTAGACATATTAAACTCACTATGTATAAAATGGAACTGATTATCCTTCCCCAAATCCTCCTCTCTTCCTATCTTCCCTATTACTAGAGGAACACACCATCCTCCCAGACCCTGAGCTAAAAATTTAGGAATCATTCTGAATTATTCACTATCTCTCAACCTTCATTTCTAAGCCATTGCCAAATCCTGTCAATAATAGCTTTGCAACATCTCCCATATGTGCTCCTTCTGACACCTTCACCATTCTAATACAAGCCCTTATCACCTCACTCCTTGACTCTTGCAATAGCTCCTAATGGCTCTGCTTATTTCAAGTTTATTCATTCAAGTATATTTCCCTCTTGATTTATCCTATATTCATCCACTAAAAGTGATTTTCCTAAAGTACAGGTCAGATCAGGCCACCCCCACTAGTCAAAAAAAAATCCAGTGGCTTCCTATTGCCTCCAAGAATGTTCTATTTGGCATTCAAAGTTCCCCCTAACTTTCCAGCTTTCTTGTGCCTTAATCCTCAAAAAGTACTCTGAGATCTGGCAACTGGATTTTTCACAAACAAGACACTACATCTATCATCTCTGGACATTTCTCTCAGATTGTCCCCTGTGTAGAGAATACTCTCCTCCTGCTCTGACTGTTGACCTCCTCAGCTTCCTATAAGTCACAACTAAAATTTGTCTTCTACTAGTAGGGAAGAATACTAGTGCCTTAATTCTGGTGCCTTCCGTTAATTATTTTCTACCTGTTCTGTATATAGCTTTTTATATATATATATATATGTTTGCATGTTATCTCCCCTATTAGGTTATAAGCTTCTTGAGAATAGAAACTGTCTTTTACTTCTTTTTGTATCCTTAGCACTGAAGACTTGACCTGGAACAAAGTAAGTGCTTAATAAATATTGATTGATTGATTACTATGAATCAATGTTACATAATCTTACCTGGACCTTCAGGAAAGCAAAGTAATAATCCTTTTGCACCTCCAGTCAGCTCATTATACCATCCATCACATTGGCTCTTCCAGATTTTTCATTTTTCATCAAACTTCCCACAGTTTCCCTTGCCCCCAACCTGAGAACTGTGCCTCATATTTCATTGAAAAAAATAGCTGAAAATTACTGAAAATTTATTGAAAATTCCCTCTTCTCCCTTGCTCAGTTTTATCGCCTACCTTCTGCCACTGTCTCCACCTTTATCCCTGTCTCAAATAATGAGGTGACATCCAAGAGTCAAGAATGGAACGAGGTTTAAAAAAAAGCATGGCTGATGTGGGCACTTTTCAAAAAGAAGTTCTATGGAACAATTCACCAATCAGAGGAGGGGGCTTCAGGTGACAAAACATCTCTGGAATGAGAAGAAAGCTAGAATAATGGTAGAAGAAATATAGAGTCAAAAACTGAGCCAGGTGAGAATGTGAAATAATATCTTTTACTTGCAGCTAACAGCTAAAGACTTTCCAAGGCAGAAAATATGAAATTTGAGAAAGACTCCATCCTCTCTGCTTCATTTCTTCATTTCTAAAATGAGTCGGAGAAGGAAATGTCAAGTCACTCTAAATTCTTTTGCCAAGAAAGAATTGGATATGCCATCAACAACAAAATTGTTGTTATTATTATTATCTGAAATGCCTAAATTACAGATCTGCTATGAGGATCCATGATAATGAATGAAAAGTTTCCTGTGTCTATGAAATACTATATAAATGTAGTTTATAATAACTATTATTATTCTTATTGCTATTTGTGTAATGCTCATGCTTAGTTATACCAAGTCACCTTTTTTGGTAGTCAGTCAATTAGCTTTTATTAAGGCCTACTATGTGCTAAGGCATTCTGGTAAACACTAGGAATAAAAATAAAAGATAAAAGACAAAAGAAAAGGCAGTCCCTGATTTCAAAGAGCTCACAGTCTAATCAACGAATAATAAGTACAATGTAACCAAGAATGAGGGAGGCAAGTTAACTCAGGGGAAGATGGGATTTTCCTTCTGTCCACCTGAGGTTGAAGTGATAAGACAATTTTAGAGCTTCTATAATTGTTGTAAAAATCCTGGAGTACATATATATACCCACTAAAAATCTTTTGTACTTAGAGATAAAATTAATAAAGGAATAAGGTTGTAAGCATATAATTGTTGGGTTCAGGAACTGGATTCTCTCCCATCACATTACCTTAATATTCTATCCTTCTCACAGATCTGAAAGTGATCATCCTCATAATAGGAAAGATAAGAAAACTAAGACTCAGAAAGATGAAAAGGCATATAAGTCCACACTCATTGTAAATATCAAAGAAAAATGTGGACAAAGGTCTATTAGGAGTTTTAAAGATCATCTAGTTGAGAGTTCTCAAAATTAGAGTCAGAGGGTCACTTCTGGCTTGTTGCTATTTGACAAGCCATGTCATACAAACCTTTGTCCCTTTGTTCATAAAAATATGCAATTCAATTGACATGTCTTGTGAGCAAAGACAAAGATTTAGATAGCAATAGTGCAAACAGGCTAATGATAAAATTTAAATCAAACATGCAATCAGAATCTAGTAAAACCCCTAATTCTGTAGGAAAGTAAACTGAGACCTAGAGAAGAAACAGATTTTGTTCAAGTAATATAGCTAATTTTTAGACAATTTTTTCAGTTGTCTCCTGTCTAGAAATTGGGCATCTTTGTGACTCTTGGGAGAGAAGATGGGGGGAAATTATCCATTCATCTTTGACAAAGAAGTTATTTAGGGATCACATGAATAACAAGGTCTAGGTGGTAAAGCTCAGTCTCAATTCACTAAGGGCATGATGCCAGAGTTTTAGCTGAACAACTAGGCATGTACGCAAAAAGTTAGAATGTACACAGAGCCCAGGCCAGAACAGAAGGTACAAGGGAGGGAAAACAAACAGATAGGATTCCCAGAGTAAAAAACTGATAGGGTAGGCATTTACTGGAGATCCCAATGCTGAATATGAGTCATTCCCCAATTGATAGTTAGGGTACATGAGCATGCTCTAAATTATTATTGATTAGAGAAATGTAAATTAAAACAACTTGAAGATATCTCATATCTATCAAATTGGCTAAAATGATAGAAAGGGGAAATGAAAAATATTGTGAGGGATGTGGAAAAATTGGTACACTAATACACTGTTGGTAGAACTGTGAACTGATCTAACCATTTTGGAGAACAATCTGGAATAACCCAAAGTGTTATAAAAATGAATATAACCTTTGACTCAACCATACCACTTTTAGATCAATTTCCTAAGGTGATCAGAGGGAAAAAAAAGAACTTATATATTCTAAAATATTTATATTATCTTTATTTATATTATATATTCTGGCAAAGAACTAGAAATTGAGACCATCAATTGGGAACTGGCCAATATACATAATGTAATATATACGTGCATATACATATATACATACTATACATTCAATGCCATCTTCATCTACTGATTTACAAATCATCCTTTAACTCTCAATATATACACTTCTTCCAACAAATCTTTCCCAATTCCCTGACTTTAAATGGTTAACAGTCCTCTGTTATCTATCTCTTTAAAATAACCAAAGTTCAACATTGTGAATCATAATTATCTTTATGTGTTATTCCTCTGCGTCTTAGACTGTAAGTTCTATGAGGTCATGGAGTAGGTCTTATCTAAATTTTGAATCTTTTCCAGAATCTTACATAGTTCTCTAAATGAGCAAATACTTGACAAGAACTTGTTTTATTGTATTGTGTTATACCATATGGCATTATATCACATTGGGAATCTAAAGGAGATATAAGAATCAAGGATTAAGAAGAATTCAAGGAAATCTGAGGAAACTTGCTGAAGCAGAGCAAAGTAAGCAAAAGTAAGCAGAAAAACAATCTGAATGATAACGATCTCTTCTTGGTAGAGAGGTGCATATGTTTTTAGATATGGTCTAAATGACAGTTGGGAATCTGGATGGTGCAGTGGATAGAATGCTGCACCTGTGTCACCCTAAACAAGTTACTTAACCCTGTTTGCCTCAGTTTCCTCATTATATATATGTGTGTGTGTATGTATGTAAATGAAGAAAAAGCAATTTTTTGCCAAGAAAACCCAAAATAGAGACACAGTCAGATATAATTGAAATGATTGAACAACAACAACAATGTCAATTTGTCTTACCTAATCTAATAATAGTTAGAATCATTTGAAAACTAGTTTACATATATTATGTAATTATATCTCATTTGAGCTTCACAGCAACCCTGGAAGACAGGTGCCATCATTATTCCCATTTTACAGACAACAAAACTGAGTTGCTCAGAGTCCCACAAATGGCTGAGTCAGAGTTTGAGTTCAGGTCTTGTTGACTTCACTTCCAGTTTTCTATCCATAGGGTCATCTACCTGTCTCTTACCTATACAACTTTGTTTCAAAAAAAAATAGGTTCTATTGGTTAAGGAAAGAGAAGAGGAAGTCGATCAGAAGGAAACATGGTGATTGAGGGAGGGAGGAATAATCAATAGAACATTTATGAATAGAAGAAAAGGAATGAGAGAACTTTCTGAAGTTCTGCAGGAATAAGGAAATGCCAGGGGAGCAAATAGAAGCTTGCCTGGGAACTGATCTCTACCTGCCATCTTCTGAAATATTATTTTCATTTTCCTAAGTTCCCATAGGCTGTCTAGTACCAGTAACTTGAACAAGCCAGCAGGTGGTTTTACAGGGCTCTCAGTTGAGTAATGAGATGGAACCTTCACCTCTTCCAAAAGCCCAGGGACAAGGACATTGCACATATGTTGGGTCCACCACGCCCTGGGGAGCATTCCAGCTGTTCTGGGAGGAAGCTGCCAGGCTGAGAAAAGGTGGTGGGAGCCATGGGGAGGGGGGGGTGAAGAAGGGCAGAATGAAAGTTTGGTCTTTCTAATAATCAATGCATTCATGACTATTTCCTGCCTGTTTTGTATACCATAACAGTTTCCTGGGTCTCTTGATCCCTTTGTTATGAAAAAAAGAAAGAAAGAAAAAAAGAAAAACCACAAATAGCTTCCTAGGCAGGCAAATCAGCTCCCTCTTCAACTATAATCAACTTTGCACACAATAGGTGAGGAATGTATTGTGGCCTCTTGCAAAACTCCTGTGGGAAAAGATTGAAAATGAGATATCCTGGGGCCAACAATACTGGGCGGGGGTAACGAGGTGCTGGAGGCTCAATGGAAAAATGATGAATTATACACTAGGGACAGATATGACTTGGTTTAAATTCTGAGGGTTTTCATAAGTTAGGAAGTGTGGCCATTATAAATACTGTGACTGTGTATGCTGGAGACACAATGTATATGCATTTATTTGTATAGCTCACCTTTGGTTGCCTAGGGTTTTTAGAACTCGAGTAGAACAAAATTCAGTAGCAAAACAATCTTCTTCTCGGCAAAGAGTTTCCAAGGACTCTGAGAAAGATTCTTTGTCCTTGATTTGTTTCTATTGTCTCTTTAAGCAGGTAACATCTTTGAATTTTAGGCACCATGGAAACATGATGTAGAAAAGTGATCTCTGACCTACCTCCCAACACTTGTATTCTAAGAAGTGTACAGAATTATTCTAGTACAAAGATCTGAGAAGTATATGACCTATCTTTTACCTCTGGGGCTGAAATAATTTATTTCCATGTAAAATCTCTCTATTGTCTTCCAAATAAAATTTCTACATAAGATCTCTCCATCAAAACTATCTGACTTTACTTCCCTACCTGCATCCCTTCATGTTCTCAGTGTTCTACCTGAATCCTGTACTTCAGTTCACAGTCCTTCCCATTAGCATTAGCCTTTGTGTTCTTTGTTAAGCAACCTGCATCTCCCACATCAACACTTTTTCTTTTGAGAGTCTCTTCAGAACTGAAGATAGAATTATAACCAGCAATTTTGGCACCTAGATCAAGAAGCACAAAACATGCCCTTGTATTACATTCCTATTATAAATTCAATTAATTAGAGGTGAGAAGCAACTAGGGGTAGAGAACTACCATTTGATAGCATATTATTTTAACTAATTATTCTTGCTAAGTAGGTGCTGAACTATAGCTGTTTCTACCCTTCAGGAGGACAAGGACTTCAAGTATTCTAAACACCTATTAAATTTTCTCGGGGCAAAGCCACGATTACTCTGCCTTAATTGTAACTTTAATCATGTTATGCTTCAATGTGTTAGAGTAGAAAGCACTTTGAATTTAGAATCAGAGGACCATTCTTACCACTTGCTACCTATGTGTCCTTGGCCAATTACCTTAGTTTCCCCATATGTAAAATCAGGGGTCAGTCTCCATGATTTAAAGCATCTCTTCCAGTTCTGTAGACCTTATTATCCTAGGTCTAATAGCAAAACCAAACCCAAGAGATGGAAAGTGAACAAATCTAATCAGATAATTGTTTAATTGATCTATATTCTGTTAAAATCAAAAATTAGAAATTATCTCGCATAGTAGTTACCAGGTTACAAATTACTAGAAGTTATTGTAACTGTTCTTCAAATCTACAAGAAATTCTGTAAATAAGCAAATATAGATACCTTCTGAAGATACAATAAAGAATACCTTACATACATATATATATGTACATATATATATATACAGATTTATGTATGTATAAATTGCTACTTTTCAAATGTTATATATATACTACGAAATCCCTTTAAAAGCATTAATTAAAAGTAGTCTTTTTGCCATCTTATACTTTCTCAGTCAATGGATACTAATAGTAAAACTATAAGCCATGTGGAAGACTTTTTCTATGGGAATTATTAGAAAACTGAGAACCAACAAGACTGATTTGCCCACACAGCTTTCCTGTGGGAAAACTGGGTCTAGAATTTAGGCCTTCTGGTTTTACAAAGGTGTGCTTTGCACTATACAATTTAACTACTATTATTTAACTATTATTTAATCAGTCTAGGTGATTAATTTTTTTCAACTGAATTTTTTTTCCTTTGGTTTTATTTGCATACAACTTTGATGCTGTCAATGTTTCTTTTCCTTCTGAGAAGTCCTCTCCCCTATCCCCTACCATCTTTCCTACCAACTCTTCCTTGAAGGAATTTCCATTCTATCTTTGCATGATGTCATTTATCCCTTTAGATTATGTGTTTCATGGCTTTAAGTCCTATCAACCTATTTAAGGCCCTCCTTTATTTTTTGCTTCTAAATCTACCCAACATATTTCTCAATGCTGCCCCAATATATTTCTAGCATGTCTAGTTCATCTATATCTTTTCCATTCTCCACGCTGCTGCCAAATTGATATGCATAAAAAACAAGTCTTACCATGTTACTCCTCTGTACAAGAAGCTTTATTGAATCCCTACTGCCTCTGATAAAATAAAAACTTCTCTGTCAATTAAAACCCTTCATAATCTAATTCCCATCTTTCAAAACTGAGCTCTCATTATTTCCCTTTTTACATTCAATATTTCAGACTGACACACTTCAACATTATATCTTTTACCTCCATACTTTTGCCTGATGTTGGCTCTTCCCACTCATTAGAATGTGCTATCTCCTCATCTTTGTTTTCAGAAATCCCAATTCCCTTCAGGATTCAACTCAAGTTCTAATTCCTACATAAAGCCTTTCTTGATTTCCACAAATGTTAGTGTTCCTCTCATCCAAGAAATTAACATGTTTATTTTGTACATATTTCATATTGAATTATCTGTGTATTCTTGCTTCCTCCCAGTCTTATAAGACTGGGAACTATATCTTTTCTGTCTTTATATCCCTAAGGCCTAACACAATGTCTGGAATACAGAAAAAACATTAATAAATGTTTATTAAATTTGGTTTTCCTGTCTCCCCTACCCCTATACTAATCTGAGTCAAAAGCTAGCATAGCAGTTACCTTCTCCATTAATCTCTTTTGATTAACTCCTTTCCAGATGACTATAAATTACTTTATGTTAGTTCTTCTCATCTCTCCAAATGACAATCTCTTGAGACTAAGGTCCATCAATCTTACTCTTAAATTTCCCACAATACTTAATAATATTTAATATATAATACATTAATACTTAGTCAATACTGGTTAAAATAATAAATATTAACTCAACAGTATCTAAATCTACACAAAATAGAGAATAGTAAATATTTAAAAGATCTCTAAGTAAGAACCTGGAGACTTCTTTATACACCTCTGGATTAGTATAGGAAACTAGCAACCCAATGAGAAACCAATTTGGAGTCTTGGGGTCTCTAACAACCTTTGACTACCTAACCCCATTGACGTCACTTAAAGAACTAGAGCCAAGAGCTACATTTATATCTATAACAAATGGTAATTTAAGAACAAACTGAGTCATCCATGGGACTATCTGAGGCCAAGTTGAAGAAATATTTGTAGAGGGAGGCTCTTAACGGTAGTTCTGAAGGTAGAGAGTTTTTTGAAAGGAAAAGTCTTTTAAATCTTCAGTTACTCATGCTTTATCAGGAAAGAATGGGAAAGGAATCTATGTATAACAATGAATTTGCTTGATGCAAAGAAAAGATTATGAGCACAACTGTATTGTAGAATTTCAGGACAGGAAGGGACTTTGATATCCTAAGTGTTTTATAACTGATACTATGACAACAAGTTTATCAATCAATAATCATTTATTAAATGTCTGTTATATGCTAGGCACTGGGGATACAAAAAAAAAGGCAAAAGACAGCCTTTGTTCTCAAAAACCTCCCAATCTAATGGGAGAGATAGCATGAAGATAAGTACCTCTAAATAAGATATATAAAAGATGAATTGGAGATAATCAATAGAAGCAAGATTTGTCTTTAAGGAGTTTCTAGATGTAGGGTACCTTTTGACACCATATAGTCAAGGCCTTTCATTTCACAAAGGAGCAAATTCAGACTTGGCTTGCATTTATTTAATTTAGAAGGAGGACATTATGCATTACAGAACTCCATTTACATACTATAATCAATTCAATTCAATAAACATTTATTAGGCACCTACAATGTCAGTGTGCTGCAGAAAAATACAAAAATACAAAAGCAGCAAAAGATAGCCTCTGACCTCAAAAAGTTTACAATCTAATGGGAGAGAGAAAACACAAACAAATGTATGTAAAGCAAGTTACATATAGAACAAAGAGGAAATAATTAAGAAAGAGAAATTCTGGAATTAAGAGGGATTAGGGAAGCCTTTTTATAGGAGATAAAATAAATGGACTCAAGGAAGTCAATAGTTGGAGTTGAGAAGAGAGAATATTCCAGGAAAAGACCATTCTCACCTACTCACAGAATATTAGAGGTAGGATAGATCTTAGTGATCAACTAATCCAACTTCTTTATGTCAAAAAAAGCAAACTGAGACCCAGAGGCATGCAATGGATTGCCTCCTGTCACCCAGCTAAGTTCTCATCAAGATTAAACCTCTAGTTCCTGACTACTAATGTAGTGCACTTTTCACTGATCACCAAGCTACACAAAGGAGAGAGTGGGAAGAAGTGGATTTGCCTCTTATTGGTGGTACCTCTCTCACTAGAGACAGCTAGAAGCATATTGGATAGAGTTCAGGAGGCCTGTTAAGAAATCTTGAGTTCAAATCTAACCCCAGAAATATATGTTACAGGCAAGCCATTTAACTTCTGTTTGCCTCAGTTTTCTCAACTGTAAAATGGGACAGTAACATTATTTATTTTGCAGGTTTTTGAAGATCAAATGAAATAACATTTGTAAAAATCACTCAGCACAGTGCTGACACCTAATAAATGCTTATTCCCTTCCCTATCACAAGTTGCTTTACCTTAGTTATAGAGACACAATTGTAAATATATGTAAAGAGTAACTACTTACACGAACTTTTCCTCAAGAGTAATAAAGGCACTTTAATATAATTTAAATATAAATGTAAATCAAGGTATCAAAAGGTACTCACAGAACTCCAAAGATTTGTCATATTTCTTATATTTATTTGGGGTATCAATTGATTAATCAATAAGCATTTAATTAAGATCCATTTTGTTGCTGCTATGTGTTACAGAGTCCTAGGGATACAATACATAATTAGAAATGATAGTCCCTGCCCTTAAGAAGCATACATACAATAGAGAAATAAACCTTCTACATCATTAGCAAGATACAGCTAAAATGCTGAACTCTGTAGGAGATAAAAAAGGGAAAAATATTGTGTCTGTCCTGAAACAACTGATGCTCAGTTTGGAGAAGCAAGAATAAGCTACTCAAATCAGTTAGAAAAGATGATGGGGAAAATACTCTAGTAAAGAACTCCTCCATAGCTTCTTGTATCCTGGGGCTGTCACAGCCAATGCCAGTGCCATGTAAGCTTCGGTAGATCCTACTATGTAGAGATTTGTGACCATAGCACTTTACAAAGGGTTCAACGAGATCCAAAAGATGTTGATATATAACTCTATAGAAGAAATATCTATGCCATAGAGAGATGGGATGAGTCTTTGAAATATGTGATTTCTTTGGTATACAAAACCAAAGTAGGTTACAACCCATTTGTGATTATAGCAAATTAAACCTCTATGAATTGCCTCATGCTAAAACAGCTTAAGTGACTTGTCTAAGGTCACACAGATGGCATCAAAAGTAAAATATGAATTTAGTCTTTCTGACATCAAGATCATCACCTTGTTCAATATGCCATACTATCTCTAGAGTGTATTAAAATCTAAGGCAGTATATAATAAAGTACTTTCTTATAGTGAATCTCATTAAAATCTGTGGGAGACTAAAGAAGAAATATCATTGTGTGTAAAAAAGGCTCCAGTTTTCCCATGTGCTTGTCATACTAGACTACATATTTCAATATAGAGAAGCTGTGTAGTTTATCTATAAGGATAGGAAATCAGCAGTTACTGCTAATAGTTACCCACTATAGAGTACAGAAAAAAAAACAGATTGATATATTAAATGGAGATCTAAGAACATGGAGTATTAAAAGGAAGGAGAACAAGAGCATAGCAATAGATTAGATTCAATTAAGTTAGATACAAATATACATGTAGAGAAAGAAAGACAGATGATAGAGAAAAAGAGACAAAAGATTTAGATAGATGGATAGATAGATAAATAGAGATAAATAGAATTCAGGAGTCATATATACATAAATACATACGTATAGAGATATAGATACAAAGAAATAGAGATACATAGATCAATGCATTGCACACATGTACACATAAGTAAATATACAAAGAGAAAAATAGAAATATATACATATAAAAATAGATACAAACACACATATATACATAGAAATATAGAGAGACAAACTTAGAAAGAGACAGAGAGATGAGAGAGATAGAGACAGAGAGATAGATATAACATTTATTAAGCCCTGACTATGTGCTTGACACTTTTCAGGAGACGTACAACAGATCAGAAAAAGTAATATTCTGAATTAGAGTCAATGTCTACTTCAGACCATGTTTGTATGTACTTTAAGTTCCACCTTTAACACTTACTAGCTCTGTAAGTAGGGAAAAATCATTCTGTCTCTCAATTCTCTAGATAACTTTCTGAGACTATAAACCACAGAGAAGGTGCCAGATCTATACTGATGGAGGGAATTTCTTCACCTAGGAGGTACCTGAGTTGATTAAATTATACTCCAATCCCTATTCCTAGCTCTTTTCCTATGGCTTGTTTCATCAGAATGCAATGATTTCTTTTCTGGATTATAGTCAGTTGATGCCTCATAATACAAAAATTTCTACAATGCAACAACTTGCTGCACCTGGAAAGTTCCAACAGTGCGACAATCAGAGAACTTGAGTTCAAATATCAGCTAATTATGTGATCTTGAACAAATAAGAGAACTCTGAATCTCAGTTTTCTCATATATAAAACAATGGAGTTGGATTAGATGATCTTGGAGATTTTTTTCCAGTTCTGTATTTATTGTGGAGCATTTTTTGTTCATCAAAGATGTGAACAACATAACTTATATGACTGTTTCTAACATTGTAAATTTCAACACTTCATGTGCTATATGAAGTAACAAATTCAATCAATATTTTTAAAAGTACCTCTGACATGCTTAGGTATCATAGGGGATATATTTGTATTGGACCTGTGATTTTATTGTTAAAAGTAATTCCAAGATGAGAAAACACCCTCTCTCTATGCTAATTGATCATAATTCTGTAACATAGTCTTAGAAAATTTAAATTATTTGTTCAGTATTCTTTAAAGGTGGATCTTGAATCCAAATAATTTTGGTTCTAAAAATGGCTTTCTATCCCTTATACTCTGCA
Source organism: Myrmecobius fasciatus (assembly GCA_023553655.1). Classification (NCBI taxonomy): domain Eukaryota; kingdom Metazoa; phylum Chordata; class Mammalia; order Dasyuromorphia; family Myrmecobiidae; genus Myrmecobius; species Myrmecobius fasciatus. Next base: position 297,259 of record JAJPUD010001241.1, read on the forward strand.
GCTGTGCATTGGTCATAATACTACATGCTAAAGGGAATAAGTAGATGAAAAGCAACACAATATATGATCTCACCAAGTTTATACTGAATGCGGAGTGGTGAAGGATATTTAAAAAATGTGAACAAATAATAAAAATAATTAATCAACACATAAATCATCAGCATATTTTATATATTACCAAAAAAGTTCAGCAAGAGATACAAAGAAAAATTCCATTTACCATAATTATAGGGAGTTGGGAGTCTACCTGCCAAAGCAAATCAAGAACTATATGAACACAATTATAAAACATTTTCTACACAAATAAAGTCAGATTTATGGAAAAATATCAAGTGCTCATGGGTAAGGAAAACTAATATAATAAAAATGACAATGCTATCTAAATTAAAATGTTTATTCAGTGCCATACCAGTGAAACTCCCAAGAAATTACTTTACAGAGCGAGAAAAAAATAATAAAAAAAACTTCATCTGGAAGAACAAAGGATCAAGAATTTCAGTGGAATTAATGAAAAAATGCAAATGAAGGTGGCCTAGATGTACTAGATCTAAAATATATTTTAGAGCAGTAGTCATCAAAATAATTTGGTACTGGTTAAGAAATAAAGTAGGCGATCAGTGGAATAGGTTAGGTTCACAGGACAAAATAGTTAATGACCATAGTAATTTATTGTTTGACAAACCTAAAGATTCCAGCTTTTGAAATAAGAACTTATTATTTAACAAAAACTTCTGGGAAAATTGGAAATTAGTATGACAGAAATTAGGCATTGACTCACACCTAACACCATATACTAAGATAAGTTCGAAATGAGTTCATGATTTAGACATAAAGAGTGATGTTATAAGCAAATTAGAAAAACAAAGGATAGTTTGCCTTTCAGATCTGTGGATAAGGAAGGAATTTGTGGCCAAAGAACTGGAGAACATTATTGAATACAAAATGGATAATTTTGATTGTATTAAGTTAAAAAGTATTTATGCAAGCAAAACCAATGCAGACAAGATTAGAAGGGAAGCAATAAACTGGGGGAAAATTTTCACACTCAAGGTTCTGATAAAAGCCTTCTTTCAAAAATATAGAGAGAGATGACTCAATTATAAGAATTCAAGCCATTTTCCAATTGATAAATGGTCAAAGGATATGAACAATTTTCAGATGAATAAATGGAAACCATTTCTAGTCATATGAAAAGGTGCTCTAAAATCACTATTGATCAGAAAAATACCAATTAAGATGACTATGAACTACCACTAAACACCTCTCAGATTGGCTAAGATGACAGGGAAAGATAATGATAAATGTTGTAGGAGATTTGAGAAAACTGGGACAATGATACATTGTTGGTGGAACTGTGAACGGATCTAACCATTCTGGAGAGCAATTTGGGACTATGCCCAAAGAGCTACAAAATCGCGCAAAACCTTTGATCCAGCAGTGTTTCTACTGGGTTTGTATCCCAAAAAGATCATAAAGGAGGGAAAGGGCCCCACATGTGCAAAAAATGTTTGTGGCAGCCCTTTTTGTAGTGGCAAGAAACTGGAAACTGAATGGATGCCCATAAGTTGGAGAATGGCTGAATATGGTATATGAATGTTATGGAATATTATTATTCTATAAAAAAATGATCAGCAGGCTGATTTCAGAGAGGTCTGGAGGGACTAACATGAACTGATGCTAAATGAAATGAGCAGAACCAGATCATTATACATGACAACAACAAATTTATGCCATAATCAATTCTGATGGATGTAATTCTCTTCAACAATGAGATGATTCAGGCCAGTTGTGATGAAGAGAGCCATCTACCCACAGGGAGAGGACTCTGGGAACTGAGTGTGGATGACAACATAGTATTTTCACTCTTTTTGTTATTGTTTGCTTGCATTTTGTTTTCTTTATCATTTTTTTCTTTTTTTTTGATGTTTTTTCTTGTGCAGCATAATATTTCTATAAATATGTATAGAAGAATTGCACATGTTTAACATATATTAGATTACTTGCTGTCTAGGGGAGAGGGTGGGAGGAAGGGAGGGAAAAAATTTGGAACACAAAGTTTTGCAAAGGTGAATATTGAAAATTATCCATACATATATTTTGAAAATAAAAAACCTCAATTAAAAAATATTTAATCAATATCTAATCAAACCCAACAATTCAATCTCCAATGCTTTTTTATTTGTTTAAGGGACAAAAAAATCCCCTTCATTTGATTGCTGAGGTAAACATATGATTCCTTTATATCTTTTAATTTGGAGGAGGTTGATGGTTTTAAAATATAAATGCAGATCATTAATTCGACTAATATTTGCTGTTGTTTATGGAATGAAATGTGGATCCAAACCCTTCTCTATCTCTTTTTTTTTGCCAAAGAGCCAAGCAAGTGTTTTTTTTAGCAGTTTGTTGTTTTGTTTATTTTATTTTGAACTTAAAGAATAATATTATTTCCATGCCATAGTAGAACAGAAAAAAATTATTATTGCTCATGAAACTATGAATCTATTATGCACAATTTGCTATTTTAAATATATAATCAAGTTATCTTGTGACTTTCCTCTCCTTTTTTTTCCTTCTGTCTCTCAAATATTTTAGAGATGGCTACCATTAAACACAAATGTGTGTGTGTGTATTTGTATAAAACCATCCTATACCATACTTCTGTTTATCAGTTGTTCTTTTCTGGATGCAGATAGCATCTTCCTTCATATTTATTTTGTAGCTTTAATTTGGATATTTGTAATAGTCAAAATGACAGTAATTCAAAGTTGTTCTTAAAACAATGTTGTTATTGTTCTATAAAATATTCTCATTTTTTTGCTCAGTTTCTTTTTCATTATTTCATGCAAGTCTATCCATGTTTTTCTAGGATCATCGAGTTCATCATTTTTTATTGATTACTGTTTCTATTCCCAATATTACTTGAGGATGAGAATATCTAATATTAGTCATTTATTTTCATTGGATTCTATTTCCATTCTTTCTATTCTATAAGATTGATCTATTTCTCTCTTTTTTCTAGTAATGATAAAGATAACTACAATGCAAGTTGGAATGTGATAAGTGTCATCCAAGATGTCCAACCAAAAGGGATTAAATATTTAGGGAAGGAAAAATCAAGGGACACTTTCTAGAAGGGAAGATCAAAGAAAGATTTGAGAAGAGGTGGCCTCCAAACCAAGTATGGTACACCAGGTCAGTTTGAAAGGTTAAGATTCACTTTGCTGGGTACACGATTATTCCTCAAGGAAATGTTTATTAAAAACAGATTTATTCAAAGAGCTCCAACTTTCTTCACAGCTTGAGGTTTACAGTGCTGCTTAACACAGTGTTTTTAGTCCTCCTCTTTAAGATATGTAAGGGGAAAGGCAAGATGTTCTGCAACAGAAATGCCACAGGCATGCCGAGGACATCCAAATCCATGTAGTGTGTTCCACTGACCTTGACAATGCCAGTATTGTCATTCCCAGAAAAGCCGGAATGTGGATGAAATCCAGCTGGATCCAATACCTACTGGGACCAAAGGGTTGCAAATTGGCAAAAAGAAAGAATTGGAAGATAGGTCTGTTGGGAATTTAGCTAACAGTGTTCTCTCACAGATCTTCAAAGAGCTGGGCAATCCAGGCTTTCTTGAGTCTGCCAAATGCCAGAAGTCACAAATAATATATCCTCATGACATCCGATGTTCCAAAAGACTAGTTTCAATTCTTGATTATTTAGATTGATGATAAGGAGGCATGGAAGATATATTGAAGAATAATGGGCAATGTAAAAAAAATTATATTTGTCTTTGCTAAAGGGCTTAGACTAGATCATCTCTGAGGTCTCCTCTAATTCTCTCTGTGTCTCTGTCTCTCTATCCATATATATTTATGTTTATATGTGTATTATGTGTGTCTGTGTACATACATGTATACTCACCTATCTCATGTACATGTGTATATACATGTATGTACATTGTGTGTATATGTATTTTCTATGTTCCCCTCAAAACTAAACATTTTCTATATCAACAATATTACATGAAATATTTTTCCAACATAAATTCCTCCTCTATGTCAATATGCTGTATGTCTTAGTCCATACTAATTTTCCCACAAATATTTTTTGAATATATGCTATACGTTTGACAATCATCCATCAACTAACATTTATTAAGCCCTTACTACCTGCTAAGCATCATGTGGAGGATACATAGAAAGGTAGTAATAGTCCCTCAAATAGTACCACAAGAAGTGTATATTCTACTGAGGGAATAATAATAATACTAAATAATGTATATTAAGGTTTGCAAAGAGCTTATCTCATTTGATCCTGGCAATAACCCTGTAAAGTAAGTGCTATTATTATTCCCCTGAAGAAACAGATTGAGAGATTTGCTAAGGTCACTCAGGAGGGAGTATCTGAAGCAGGATTTGAACTGGGGCATAACACTGTTCTAGGTGTTGGGACACCCCAAACTTTAAGATGTCCTTGGACTCAACAAATTTACAACCTATAATACTTGAGAGACAAGACTTAATAACATGAAAGTTTTATAGAAAAATATTACAAAACAACATTTTGATGCCAATCAATTAGTGTGGACTATATTTTTTAATTATTCAGGGGAAGAAAAATCACTGTGGACCACACTGTAAAGCCGAACATTAAAAGGATGAGTAGAATTTGGATGAACTACTAGATGGCATAAGGGATAGAGTCCAAGGCTTAAGTTTAAATCAGGGCTCAGACACTAGCTGTGTGACCTTGAATCTGTCATTTAATGCTGTTTGCCTCAGTTTCCTCATCTGTAAAATAACTAGAGAAGGAAATAACAAACCATTCATTTGATATCTTTGCCAAGAAAATCCCAAATGGGGTCATGAAGAGTCAGATGTGACTGAAACAATTGAACAATAATGATAAAGAATTTTGATAGCACTTAAAGAGATGACACCTAGGCAGACCAATATAAGTAAGCTCAAAGTAAGAATGAGCAAAGTATAAGTGGAGAGTACTTTGCCTGAAATATGATATTCAAGTAGGAAGGTATGGTCAAAAAAAGGAAGGAAGATTATACAGCACCTAATATGTATGAAGCACTATGCCAAAACATTTATAATTATTACCTTATTTGATTTTCACAACAACCCTAGGAGCTGGGTACTATTTTTATCCCCATTTTACAGATGAGGAAACTGAGGCACCAAAAAGTGATTTGTCCAAGAACATGCAGCTAATATAAGTCTGAGGCCAGATGTGAACTTAAGTTTTCCTGACTCTAGGACCAGGGCTACCTACCTAACTTCAAGCAGAAGATCAGTTATCAGTGACATTATCCTATTTGGGTATGTGTTTAGTTTGGATGGGATGTTTTCTGCATTTCTTTCTTTTTCTGAAATTCTACAAATCTAAAGGTAAAGACAAAGTCTTACTTGAAAGACCATATTCAGAAAATGAAAACAACATTTTAGATTTATCTTATCTTCCTCCCCCATCCCTCAGCCTTCTATGAAATATCCCTTCCATAACCGCAATACTTCTCTCCTCCTCACTTGATAATAAAATCAGACCACATTCTTTCTCAGGCTAATATAAAGTATCAGCCTAAACTTGAGTTGTCCTCATGCTAATTTTCTAAGGTTAGAGAAAATAATCATATATTTTGCTTGAAAAGATCTTTTTCAAGGCTGCAGGCTATTCTAGAGAATGAATTCAAAGAAGAGATAGCAAATTGCATCAGCATGTCTTTATCACCAGTCTCTTAAGTCATGTTACTAAGAAAGCAACCTGGACAATCTTCTCATTGGTAATTACAGTTATAATTCACAGGTAATATCTTACAGCTTACACAACACTTTCATCATTATACTGTTTTGCACACCAAAGAGAACACATTATCATTTTAAATATTGGAAAGATTAGGAAACTGAGGTATAAGAGATACAGTAGCTTGTACTAGGTCATGGTGACTCAGTCCTCAAAAAGATGTCCATTAACTCTAAGTGTTCTGCCATTTTTGGCATATTAGGATGATTTCAAAATTGTCTGTATTTCTTGCCTCCAAAAGGAGGCTGCTCTTTCACCTTTCCATATTTCTTCTTTCTAAAGTGAATGATCATAAGTTTTAAAACTAAAAGAGAAAACAGAGAGCATTTAGATCACCCTTTCCTCTTACAAGCTAAATCAAAAAAAAAAAAAAAAAAAAAAGGCTTGACTCAATCAATGCTGTAATATTCCTTGTGACCTGAGGCATTTACTCTAGAAGAGAATGGTCAAGTTTTATCAGAAAATCCTGTTTCATGCACTGATACTGTCCCCTCTTAAGCACTATGTAATAAAATGTAAGACTCAGGATTCAAATCCATATCCTCTGATTTCAGTCATAGTTCTTTTAATTATATCATGCTGACAAGAAGTTTATGTGATGATCAACTGTGACAGATTTGAATGTTTTCAACAATGAGCTGATTCAAGGCAACTCCAATAGACTTGAGATGGAAAGAGCCATCTACATCCAGAGAAAGGACTATGGAAACTGAATGTGGAGCACAGAACAGTATTTTCATCTTTGTTGTTATTGTTGTTTGTTTGCTTGTTTTTTTTTTCTTCCCATTTTTTCCCTTTTGATCTGATTTTTTTTGCACATCATGATAAATGTGAAAATATGTTTTAGAAGAATTGCACACATATTACTTGCTGTCTAGGGGAGAGGGAAGAGGAGAAGGAGGGAGAAAAAATTGGAACATAAAGTTTAGCAAGGGTGAATGTTGAAAACTTTCTTTGTATGTATTTTGAAAAATAAAAATTTATTATTATTTTTAAAATAAAATAATTACATCATGCTATATCCACTAGCAACTTTCTCCATCTTAAACAAATAAAAATAATTTAATACAGAGAACCACTTAGTGATGGCATCTGGATGCCAACTGATCAAGGGCTTCTCTCAGAAGGTATAGTTACTCATTGTAGTCTTATCACACTGATTACATGCTCACCTGTCCCCTTTCCAATTCTAGTTAGTTTAGAGTTTTGATTCTCATTTTTAGAGACATTGGAATTTTTCTACTCTCTAAGAAGCAAACAGACAAGGTTATCTTGAATGCCTTGAGCTGACTCCCAGGAAGCGACACTTCATTAGTGTATGAAGCAATGTTTTGGATAAAATAGTATTTTACCCTTTCCGAGACCACAGGAAACATTAATTGTAAGAACATTAATTTGAAGCATTTAGAGTGAAATTAGTAAGAAATAGTGGCAATCAGTAAATTCTAGCTTTTCTTCTGTCCTGCAATAACAAAATTCATCATACACAGTGCTCAGTCACACTTGAATAAGAGTATTAAACTTGTGGTCCTGGCCCCAGACTACCTGCATGAATTTGCGTAAGTCTCTTAATGTTTTTAGGCTTCAATTTTCTTGTCTATAAAATGCTAATGCTATTTGCCCTAGATACTCCAAGCAGCTTCTGTTATGATCAAACAAGATCATTGATGTGAAATTTGACCAACCTTAGTCAGGTAAATTCATATCTCTGGGTTTCAGTTGTCTCACTGGTAAAAATGAACACTGGACTAGAAAGTCTTTAAGATCTTTACCACATTTAAAATATTATGGACCCATGATTCTATGAATCACTTTGAAAAGAATAAGTTGCCAGTACAATGAATTAATTATTACAATGATTATCAGTATTAAGAAAATGCTTGGGCAGCTAGTGGATAGAGCACCAGTCCTGAAGTCAGGAGACCTGAGTTCAAATGTGGCTTAAGACACTTAACACTTCCTAGCAATGTGACCCTGGGCAAGTCACTTTGCCTCAGCACAAAAAAAAAAATGCTTCAGAATCTCTACCTCATCTTTGAAACCTTTGCTGATTAGCTGAAATAATAATAGTAACACTCCTCCAATATGCTGCCAAAATACCAAAATGCTATATCTTTGTGTTTATTTATCATGTACACACAATGAATGCTTTGCTTCAATCCAAGGCAGGTACTGCAATCCTCAATTCCTCATGTATTAAAAATTGATGGTGCAGTGAATAAAGTGTCTATAGAAAAAGAGGAATTGAACTAAATAACCTCTGAGGTGGCTTCTATCCCTATAAAATACTAATATTGTTGTGTGGTGAGGGGGGTCAAAAAAATAAAAAATACTAATGTTATTGCTAAGTTTCCCTTTAATTTCAAATAATTTTGCATCAATAATCTTCCATAGAGCAATTTTTATGAACTTAATTTCTTCCATTTTGTTCCATAATTTCACAGTTCTCCCTTATTCCAAAGACATTCCTTCTCCCTACTAAGGGTGTCCACATATTCACAATTTACATATTGGTTGGTTGGTTGTTGTTCTTTGTTCTTGCAGAGGACCAAAATGATATCACTAGGTTAGAATTGAATTACTGTGATTGATTAGCCAAATAGGAGCACAGAACGCTCTGCCGTAGGTCAGGCACAAATAGTCCATATGAACTTTCAGAGTAGCTTCTCTACTTTTGTGCATCTCTCATTTCCTTTGGGCTAATTCAAGTCTGCTTTGCTTATAGATCATAGCACCTTCTCTGATGAGGGCATGCCATGCTGGACAGTCCTATGCCAGTATTCTTCTGTCATATAATCAATTCTAAAATTCTTAAGAGAGACCTTGAGATTGTCCTTGTATTGCTTTTTTCTGATCATCTTGCGAGATCTTGTTGAGTGTCTCATCAAGATATTTAAAGCTCAGGTGTTTTCCATGGCCAGATCAGCTGTGATAGTTCTGTTCTAGACCATTTCTAGAGATCTCATCCAGACTCACAATTCTGAAAAGACCTCTACAAATGCCTCAGGATGCATTTTCTGAAGATTTGAGAAAGGAAAATGAAGATAAAGAGGTACAGAGGCATGGCTACCATAACTTTCTGGTTTTCCATTGTCTAATGAAGAGAAATCCATGGAACAATTTGAGCTCATCCAAAGAAAATACAAGCCCCACCTCGGCAGGTGTCATGAATGGCCAGCATTCTGACTCATTAACACTTGTGCATCTTCATTCAGCATATATTGTAATTAGATCAGCCAACCCAATTGAGCCCTTGGGCATACCTCTATTATAGCCATGCCCTAGGTTTGCCTAGAGAGGGCTCTTTCCAGAAGGTTGGTTGTTAATACTCCTCCATGTACATTGATAATGAAATACCTTGAATCTAATTGGATTACTTTTCTTCATATTGCAGGCAGGCCAAGGGAATGTCACTATATTAAATTACATTGGAAGCTATTTGTATCTGAGTCTCTGAAAGTGAGATTTTTTTCCAAGCTCCTTCATTGTATTCTATCTAAATTGCATTCACTCCATGCCTTTTCCTAAACAGGAAATATCTATCAAACAATAAACCCTTGATCTAGTTAATAATTGAACTGAGACAATTCAATGCATACCCTTGTACAAAGGAATTGGATATCATTTGTATTAAATATTTGACAATTGTACCAGAAAGCTTTGCTTAGCAAATGGTGATACCTCAAGGAAATATTCATGTTAGGAGTTATTGGGAGGCAGGGGGAGGAGGCATTGTAGAGAGCAGGTTTATTCACATAAGTGTTGAGTCCATTCCCACACATGCTGGAGCATACATCTTTCAGAAGGCATTAGCTATTTACATTTCCTGGTACTTAGATTCAAAAGAGAATGAGTCATCTTTTTCAACACAAATTCTTAACATAAGTACTACTGAGAAAGTGACATGAAAACAAAGGACTTCATTCATTGCTTATTTAGGGGAGGCCTTGAGAAGGGGGATCAAGGTAAAAATATTTTCATAATATCACCATACCACATAAATGCTACAATATCTGCTGAAAAGAATGAAATAGAGGAAGTGGAACGGATGGCACCTTGCATTTTCATGAAATATGTACCCTTTCCTGTACAATTCCTTATTCTATAGTCATTCATTTGCCCATTTGTCCATTTAATAAACATCTGATCATGGCTTCCTTGTGCAATATATTAAATACCAAGCACTGGGGAATAAGCAAATGATTTCATCTCTGTCTCCTCTTACGGAGTTTTATATTTAGTCTAGTCTTCAATTGTTCAGTTGTTTTTCAGTTATGTCTGGCTCTTTGTGATCCCATCTGAGTTTTTCTTTTCTAGGATACTGATGTAGTTTGAAATTTCCTTCTCCAACTCATTTTACAGGTAAGAAAAGTAAAGTGAATAGGATTAAGTGATTTGTTCAGGGTCACACAGCTAGTAAGTCACTGAGGCCACATTTGAACTCAGGAACATGAGATTTCTTGACTCTAGACCTGTCACTCTATCCACAGAATCATCTACATGCCCCCTACTCTAGTCTGGATAAAGTATAAAAGGTGATTATAATTTTTAAATGGTATATAAGGACTTATGACCCGTTCAAAGAAGTAGGAGAATTCTGAGCTCATTTTCAGTTGAGTGAACTCAAGGTAAACTATACTGAAAAAGGAAGCAGTTGAGTATAGGACAGCTGAAACTTTTGAACTCTTTTTCAGCTTTTATTAAGTGTTTTCTTTCTCTATCAAAATGCAAAGGTAAGGAGTGTCTTTTTTCTGTTTTTATTTGTATTCCCAGAGCTTACAACAGTACCTAGCACACAGAAAACACTTAATACATGTATATTGACTTAATTTATCTGCTCTTCTCCCAGTTGTGACATAAAGTCATTGTGGAAACTTGAAAAGTTATTTTTACTTTACTGGTCCTCCATTTCCACATATGTAAAATGATGAAGTTGAACTAAATGGTCTGTGAATCCTTCCTAGTTATAAGAGTTTACAAATTTATTTGCTTGATGGTTTTGGAATAGTTATGACAATGAATTCAAGAATAAAATAGTTCCCTGCTTCCCAATCATAGTTGATTCTTTTGCTCCTATATGAAGAGCCTATTCCTAATACTCCTGATATCTAATGAATCTGTGATATCATAGATATGGGTTCTCCCTTCACTAAAACAAATGCATTCAAGTCAAGTCAACAAACATTTGTTAAACAACTGCTAAATATTAGGCATTATGCCAAGTTTTGGGGATTACAAAGAATAAAAAACAGTCCCTGACCTCAAAAAGCTCACAATATAATGTGAAATACAGCTTGGAAATAACTATATATAATTGCTGGATCCAGAATCCAGAAATTAAGCATTAAGAATTCAAAAAAGCTTCATTCGGGATGTGAGATTTTAACTAGATTTAACTAGAGATTTAACTAGAACATGAAGAAAGACTAGAAATAGGTGAAGAGGGAGAAAATGTGAATAGCCTGTTAAAATTCATGAAGTTGAGAGATGGGAGTGTCTTGTTTGTGGAAGAGGAGAAAGTCCAATGTCACCATATCATAGAGTTCACACAAGGGAATTGAGTGTTAAAAGACTGAAAAAGTAGAAGGGATCAGGTGATGGTGCAAATTGGATCCTTTCCATTTGCCTACTACCTGTGCAAATTTTGTCCACTTCTTTCCATATATCCAACACTGAGGGACTACCTATTGTGCTAGGTTAATCCCTCAGTGCTCCTGACAAAAAAAAAATGAATGAACCATAGTACAAACACTTCTCTGAATACATTTAGACATACTCTGGCAAAAATTTTGAAACCTTTATTTACTATCTTTTGTTGGTTTTTTAAATTGGTCTTATTTCCTTTATCCTTGGCTAAATGGCCACAGTACCGTTTTTATAGGACAGATATGGTTTTTCAACTCTTTATGCTTTGATTTAAAGTCTAGGACCTAGTAATAGGCATCTTTTTTTCCCATCAGTAGGAATTTTCTTATTCATTCAGCAAATGTTGATTAAGCATCTATACCATATAAAACACTAGGCTAAGTAGTATAAGAAATACAAAAATTAGATAATATATAATCTCTGTCTTATGGAGTTTCCAATATGAATGCACACATACTTCTATGTGTTTATATATATATATATATACATATATATATATGTATATGTTTTTATAAAAATATATTGTAGAAATAGAAATATGGCAATATTTATCTTTGCTCTATCACTGGATGAACAAAATATGGTATAAGAATGAGATGCAATACTACTGTGACATATGAGATGATGAAAGGTATGGTTTCAGAGAAACTTGGAAATATTTATATGATATAATACAAAGTTAAGTGAGCAGAGGCAGAAGAATAATTTACACAGTCACAGCAATATTGTAAAAATAATCAATTTTGAAAGACAGTAACTATGATCAATATAATGCACAATTGCAAAAGACTCATGATAAAATATGCTATATGCTTTCAGAGAAAGAAATGTTGGGATCAGAGGGCAGAATGAAGCATTTTTTCCTTTATTTTTCCTTTTATTATTTTTTTATTTCAGAACATAGCTAATACCAAAATTATTCAATCCACTGTGCAAGTTAGGGTCCTACTACCCTTCAGATACTTTCAGTCATTATCACTCCACTATCTTTTTTTTCTTCAAGTTGAACACCTCTAGTTCAAATCTTGTAGTAATCTTGTAATAATCATGTGACATCAGTATATTGTTTTGAGGTTTACAAAGATCTCACTTCAAAATAACCCTGTGAGACAGGCAATGAGTGTAAACATGACTAACCTCATATGACAAAAGAAAATAAATCTCCAAAAGGCAAATATCAAAGGTGGAACTTGAGGGGAGTTTCCTGTCTCCAAAAGCCAGTTGCTCTTTCTATTATTCAAGAATTCTGTCTCTTGAGGAATAAAGTCTGATGAAGTTCAGAAACTTAAGTAGACACTTAAATTTTTGCCGTTGCTAAATGATTAGAGGGGGCTGGGAAGGGAGGAGAAGGAGAACAAGTTTTTAGTGAACCCATATTGCTTCTTAGTGATCACCTTTTGAAAAGTAATGTGATATAGCAGATAAGAAACAAAATCAAGAGGATGTGGATTCATATCCCATGTATTAGCTGTGTTACTTTGAGTAATTCAATTAACCTCTCTAGTCCTCAATTTTCTCACTAATAAAACAAGGGGATCATAATCAATGGCCTGTATGGTACCTTCTAATTTTGGCACTTACAAACTACAACATCAGTGAACTTTAGAATTTTATGAGAAATTGATGTCAAATTCATTGTCCTACAATGTGAGATATCATCTATATTTGAAAATTTGGGACAACATTTGCCAATCTCTAAATCTTTGGCAATTTCTCCATTCTCCGCTATTCTTAACAAAACTCATTGATATATTCAATATTCAAAATATATAGCATAGGAAATCCCTAGGTAATCTCCAAACCAGGTGTTAATCTAACCTGACCCTAATTCATTTCTGAGACTAAATGAGAACTAGTATGTTAAAGGTGATATTACCATAGACAAAGGTTTCTATTTCTATATCAGAGAACTAAGTTGTTTAATTTGGAGGTTCCTCCTCTATTCAAACATAGTTCATCAAATAAATGTGGTTTGGGAAACAGTTTAGAATCAATATTTAAAAACACTTCCTTGGCTTTCATTTAATCATATCATGGTCTTTTGAAAAAGTAATAGAATGGGAAGCAATATAGTTGGCTTTCATATGCCAGTCCTTCAAGTTTTTCTGCAATTATTTTTCAGCATATCTATAATGGGTATAGTATTATAGATGAGTACTTTAAAGGTGACTATAAAGAAAGATGGCAAACAAGCATGTATTCAGTGTCTACTATGTGCTGTGCACTGTGAATCTCAAATTATTCTATGATGAAAGTGCTCCCCTTTCTTCAACAGAAGAACCTGAGGTAGATAATGAATATTAAGTGACTTACCCAGGGTCACATAGTTAGCCTGAATTCAGGTTTTTCTTACTTCAGGCAGGTCCAGCCCTTTCTCCATTTTGCCACTTAACAACTAATTACTGACACAGTCCTAGTGTATTACCTTATCATCTAGTATGTGGCATCTCAAATGGAGCCTTTTTATAATTCTACTATCTCTTAATAGCACTATTAACTAATAAGAAATGTGTCTAGTGTCATCAAGCTTTTAATGGATGTACTTGTTGCTGTTCTCACAAAAATCACAGCATCTCAGTCATAAGGGGACTTATGCCAGCCAGTCTAACCTGAACAGAAGGAAGAATCTGCTTCAAAAGACCTCCTACAAATGGCCAACTAGCCTTCCTTAGGTTCAATCACCTCCTAGATACCTTCCAGTCAAATTTGTGGTCCTATGACAAAGCAAGTTAAATTTGACAACTGAAAGTTTCAGAGAGGCAGATTTGGGTTCAATATAAGAGGGAATCCAACACCTGTAGCTTCTCTGGGATTCAGTTTACTTATCTATAAATAAAAGTGCAGACCAGAAGACTTATAAACTATCCCTTCTATATCCAAATCCACAAAGGCTTAGAGATTATAGGGTTGTAAGTTTTAGACAGGAAGATTTGATTTCAACCTGAGGGGGGAAAAACGTAACAAAATTAAATACCCAACTTCCTAGAAGGTGAGATCTAACTTTTGCATTTGTGTCCCCACCACCTAGAATATAATAGATATTTAATATATGTGTGTTGATGTGTTACTTCTTACTTTCATTCTTTTTTTATACCCTCCTACCTACTTGGAAGACTTTTTTTCTTCATTCTCTGAGTAATCTGATTTTTACCTATCTCTAAAACCCAGCTCATGTCCTAAGCTCTTGATTTTCCTTATTGCCTACCTGAATGTTTCTCAACCCTCTTTTCTAGATTATGTATGTGTATCCCCCAAGCCTTTATCATAAGTCTTCTCTTGCTTCTCTACACTCACTCTCTTGGTGATCACATTATCTCTCTAAGGTAAAACTATTCAGACTATTTAATAGAAGCTATATCAATTATTTAGATAATTCCCAAATTTGTGTATCCAATTTTAATCTCTTACCTGCATTACCTCCTTGTATTACCAACTACCTGATGGACATATTTACTTGAATGCTTTCCTGGCATCCGTCACAGGAGAGATTTCACATCCCTTGTCATGAACTACAGCCTGAGGATTCAGATAAACAATTACTTGTACTGAAAACATATTCATTGTTTACCAAGCAAAAACAGAGGCAAGAAGTTTCTGTGGGGTCTCAGAAGCCTATTGCTCAATCCATACAAAAATTTTTACATACTTCTAATTCAAAGGACCTTTGAGTGTCTGATTAATATACCTGGAGGCAAAGTTCAGCATTCCTGTGGGAAGGGGAGAGGGTGAGGTAAGGTTCCTTTGGTCTCTATAATAGAGTCCTGGTCCACACAATATCTCAAATACAATACATACAGAAATGGTAACCCAGTCTCTGCTGAGTCAGAATGGAGTGATGGGTACATACTCTACTCAAACCAGGAAGCTCCTGATTCCACTCTTAGTTCCACTATTGAATTTGATGTGTGAACATCAGAGATTTACTTCATCTCTCCAGGTCAGTTTCCATACCTGCAAAAAGATAGCATTGAATTTAGATGATCATTAAGATCATAGCCTGCTATGCCTGTGAATAGCCCTAAGGACTTCAAGTTCAAATATCTTCCCACTATTTCCATGTATTTGTGATCTTCTAACTATGGTTATTTACTCTAAAGATGTAGAGAGTGATTAACCTTTGCCTCCCTGACCTCTGAAATTCTTTTTTCATTTAGACATGTATGTGGGTATGCCTTATTCCCCTCCCCTTCTCAGTCCTCAATTTAGCCTTGATCTCAGGAGCATGTTTTCCAAATTGTTACACTTGGAATTACAGAATTGCAGACTTGGAAGGAATCCTAGGGGTTATCAACTCTAACAAGTCCATAATTAAGTATTCCTTCTCCAACAAACCATTAAGTGGTCTTCTTGTCTTTTTGTGAAAAGGAGAGATAAAACTATGTCTTAAAAGAAAGATAGTCCATTTCCCTCTGGGATAGTTCTCTTTGTTAGGAAGTTTGATTTTTATCCCCTTACCTCAAGGCTGACAGCATCTTTGCATCTACCACTTAATGAATAAACTCTAAAACATGTGGTCCAGATCCTTACAGATTGTGAGTTCTCAATAAATATATATCTGGTTAACTTCAAGGGCTCTTGGGAGAGTTTCAAGCTAAGGAGGCAACACCCATTATATCTGTGAAAGGAATAGCATAAGGGAAGCCAACAGTAATGAATAGATTCAGAAGTAAAAATAGTGAGAAAAGAGAAGAGCAGAAATACCATTAGGACTCTTACCTCAAAATTAATCAGCAGTCATGCTTTTGTCAGCAGGACAAGTATGATGGTGAAAATTGAGCTTATGTTTCATTTCTCTCTACCTCCCACTGCAGTTTGTGGGTGATTTTATTATTCCTACTTAAAAATAATGCTTCCTTCCTTCCATTCAGCCATCTACCCATTCAATAAAAATCTAACAATGAGTTATTCCATTCAAATCAATGTTTTAAATGTATGTACCTACTATATGCAAAGCACTATACTAGGCACAGGAATAGAAAGAAAAAAAATTAAATTTTCTTGACTTCCAAGATTTGATATTGAGAGAGTATATAGGTACACTGATAAGCAAATGAGAAAATATTACTATTTCATGGAATCATGAAAGGCTTCTATTATGAGAGACCTGGTGAACCAGGAAGGAAACTAAGGGTTCTTAGAGGAGAGATAAGGAAGGACTGAATTCCAGGCCTATGCAAAGGCATGGAAATGAGAGATGAGAGATGACATATTTGCTTCAAGGGATAATGAGCAAAATGGTTTGTCTATAGCAGAGTTCATGGGTGGAAGTAATGTGAATTGACGGTAAAATTAGATGTGAGACAGATCATAGAAGGTTTTAAATGGAATTTGTACTTTGTCCTAGTAAGTATGGAGTCAATAAAGCTTTTTGAACAAGAAAGGAATCTGACCAAATCTGTGACATGGGAAGGAATATTAATATAGGAGCTTTATGGAAGATAGATTGGAGAGGGGAAAGATTAGAAGTGTGGAGAATATTTCAGATGCTATTTCAATAGTCCAATTAAGAGGTAATGAGGATAGTGGTCATAGGAGTAGAGTGGGTATAGAAATATAAGATATTTAGTGGAGGAAGAATTCATAAGACTTGACAATTGACTAGATATTGGAAGTGAGGGAGAGGAAAAAGACAAGGAAGAGTCCAAGGTTGTCCAACTGGGTATCTAAAAGAAATAGAAATGAAGATTCTTCTGTTTAGAAATAGTTTGGAAGAGGGATAAGTTTACAGAGGAAAGCAATAAGTTCTTTTTAGACATGTTAAATTTGAGATAGCAAAGAACATTCAGCTAAGAAATGTCAATTAAGCATGTGGCAATGATGTATTAGGCTCATAGAGATAGATTATATCTGGGAATATATATTTCAGCAGCATGTACAAAACTGAACCATTGGAAACTGATGAAAGAGAGATAAGAAATAGCAAAGACCTCAAAATAGACTTTAGGTAATCCCATACATTAGGCTGAGAGATGGATGATGATCGAGAACAGAAGACCAAGAAGATGTCAGGAAAGCATAAAAAAGGCCAAAAAAGAAGAATTCCATAGAATCCAAGAGAAAAGAGATTAATCAAGAGGTGAAGGTGACCAATGGTTGTAAAAGCTTCAGATTTCAAGATTGAGAGCTTAAAAAACCAAAGAAGCCAAGATCATTCATAATGTTGCATAGAGCAGCTTCAGGGAGCTGCTGGATTTAGAAACCAGATTACAAGGCATTAAAGAATAGAAGGTGAGGAAATGGAAGCAAAACTCCGAATTACACTATGAAAGGGAGAATAATGATAGAAAAAGTAGATTGAGGGAATGTACCATATTGAATGCTAGAGAGAGAAATTAAAAATGCAAATAATATCAATGACATTTACAATAAACATTTATAAATCAGCTTTACATTGAGCATTTTGCTAGGCTTTAAGATAAGACAGTCCCTGATTTCATGGGCCTTATGATCCAATATGGAGGTTGAACATATACAGTAACTCTAATACCTATTATTACATGATAAATCCATTGGAGACATGCTAAACAAAGTAATATGCAAGGGTCCCATGGAAAAGGTCACTCTCACCAGGGTTTATTGAGACCCTAAAATGCAATATTCTGACCTGCTTTGAAAACATAAATGTTGGTTTAGGAACTCATTCTGCATATTTCTTATTTCCCTTTCCTCCTTCAGAAAAATTTTTTTAAGTGCAAGGCATGAGATTATGATGCATTCCATGAAGGAGATGACATTCCACAATCAGCATATGAACGTTTCTGGGGCAGCCTGAATGCTATTCCTAAGGGTACCATGTTCTGAATGCACACTGACTGAAAATAAATGCAGCTTGATAAATAAGCTCTTCAGACCCTGAATTGTCCCAGTGGAAGAGGCGGTTCCTGTTATTTTCAAAGCAATCCAACATCAGCCTATACACTCCATGGCCCTACAACTTTTATTTCAAAAGGTGCCTGGGTCCTCATTTTCATAAATAAATAAAACCCTCTCAAGCCTCTTAAGCCATGGGAATCTGATTATGTTTGAAATAGAACACCTAAATATAAACCCATTATCTGCAAACACCTGACCAAGCCACATCTTTTAACCTGATTTTACCTATTAATATTTGGCAGACTTCCAAAGTCCATGATTAGTGTTAAAAGTTTTCTCAACCCATTGCTTGTGCTTCTTGGGTTTTGCACAAGTGCCTTTCTAAAGATTCAACAAGCCAACACTTTCATTTTCATCAAAGGAAAAATCCCCTCTTCAATGATGTTTATCTTTTTCCCCTTCTGTACAGTTCTCTATTCTGTATTTGTGTGAGAAACCCCAGCATATCCGTTTCTCTAAAGACAATTGGTAGAGCATTTTGGTTTCCAACCTAACAGGTTCTGTTAGGCTCAGGTAAGAAGTAAATGAAAACATCTCATTAGTCTTTTCCCCCCAGAAAATTCTTTTACATCATTACATGCATTATGATGAAATGGGGGTAGTATGATATAGTGCAGAGTCAAGTCTATACCAACTATGTGCCAGGCACTCTGCTAAGTGCTGAGACTACCCTGAATCTGGAGTTATAAAATCGATTTGAATTCTAGTTTATTTGCTGATCAATAGTGTAGTCTTTTTTTATTAAAGCTTTTTATTTGTATAACATATGTATGGGTAGTTCCCCAACATTGATCTTTACAAAGCTCTCCATTACAACTTTTACCCCCAGTCCCCTCCCCTCCCCTAGATGGCAGGAAGTCCACTACATGTTAATAATGTTGAAATGCTTGACAAGTTATGCAAGAAAAATGCTATCTACAAGAAAAAAAAAAGAATCAGAGAAAGACAACACAATGCAAGTAAATGTCAATAGAGATCATGGAAATGTTACGTTGTGGTCCATATTTCATTTCCCTCTCTCTGGGTGTATATGGTTTTCTTCAGTGAACAATTGGAACTGGTTTGAGACAATTCTTTGTTGCAGAGAGCCATGTCCATCAGAATTGATCAACATGTAATACTGTTGTTGCTGTATATGATGATCTGCTGGTTCTACTCGTTTCGCTCAGCATCAGCTCATGCAAGTACCTCCAGGCCTCTCTGAAATCATCCTGCTGGTCGTTTCTTACAGAGCAATAATATTCCATAACATTCATATACCATAATTTATTCAGCCACTCTCCAATTGATGGGCATCCCTTCAGTTTCCATTTTCTAGCCACTACAAAAAGGGCTGCCACAAACATTCTTGCACATGTGGGTCCCTTTCCCTCCTCTAAGATCTCTTTGGGATATAGGCCCAGTAGAAACACAGCTGGGTCAAAGGGTATGCACGGTTTGACAACTTTTTGAGCATAGCTCCAAATTGCTCTCCAGAATGGTTGGATCCATTCACAGTTCCACCAACAATGTATTAGTGTCCCAGTTTTCCCACATCCCCTCCAACATTCATCGTTATCTTTTCCTGTCATTTTAGCCAATCTGACAGGTGTGTAGTGGTACCTCAGAGTTGTTTTAATTTGCATTTCTCTGATCAATAGTGATTTGGAGCAACTTTTCATATGACTAGAGATGGTTTCAATTTCATCATCTGAAAATTGTCTGTTCATATCCCTTGACCACTTATCTATTGAAGAGTGGCTTGAATTCTTATATATATGAGACAATTCTCTATATATTTTAGAAATGAGGCCTTTATCAGAACCATTAAATGTAAAGATTATTTCCCAATTTGATGCTTCCCTCCTAATCTTGTCTGCATTTGTTTTGTTTGTACAGAAACTTTTTAACTTAATATAGTCAAAATTATCCATCTGGTGTTCAATTAGAAGTTCCAGGTCTTCTTTGGACATAAATTTATTCCATCTCCACAAGCCTGAGAGATAAACTATATTATGTTCCTCTAACTTGCTTACAAAGTCCCTCTTTATATCTAGATCATGAACCCATTTAGATCTTATCTTGGTATGTGGTGTTAGTTATGGGTCAAGCCCTAATTTCTTCCACACTAGTTTCCAATTTTCCCAGCAGTTTTTGCCGAATAGTGAGTATTTATCCCAAAAGCTGGGGTCTTTGGGTTTATTGAATACTAGATTGTTAAGGTTATTGCCTAGATAGTCCTGATATCCTATCCTGTGCCACTAATCGACTGCTCTATTTCTTAGCCAGTACCAAACGGTTTTGATGACCACTGCTTTATAATATAGTTTTAGATCTGGTACAGCAAGGTCACCTTCATCTGCCTTTTTTTTCATTAATCCCCTTGAAATCCTTGACCTTTTGTTCTTCCAAATGAACTTTGCTACTATTTTTTCTAGACCTGTAAAATAATTTCTTGGGAGTTTGATTGGTATGGCACTAAATAAGTAGATTAGTTTGGGTAGTATTGTCATTTTTATTATGTTCGCTCTGCCTACCCATGAGCACTTAATATTTTTCCAATTGATTAGATCTGATTTTATTTGTGTGGAAAGTGTTTTGTAATTTAGTTCGTATAGTTTCTGACTTTTCCTTGGCAGATAGATTCCCAAATATTTTATCCTATCATTTGCTATTTGGAATGGAATTTCTTTTTGTATCTCATGCTGCTGAACTTTGTTGGTAATATATAAAAATGCTGATGATTTATGTGGATTAATTTTGAATCCTGCCATTTTGCTAAAGTTGTGAATTGTTTCTAGCAGTTTTTTAGTTGAGTCTCTAGGGCTCTCTAAGTATACCATCATGTCATCTGCAAAGAGTGATAATTTGGTTTCTTCATTACCTATTCTGATTCCTTTTATCTCTTTTCTTCTCTTATTGCTAAAGCTAACATTTCTAATACAATATTAAATAGTAATGGTGACAGTGGGCAGCCTTGTTTCACTCCTGATCTTATTGGGAATGGTTTTAGTTTGTCTCCATTACATATGATGCTTGCTGATGGTTTTAAATAGATGCTACTGATCATTTTAAGGAAAAGCCCATTTATTCCTATACTCTCTAGTGTTTTTAATAGGAAAGGGTTTTGGATTTTATCAAAGGCTTTTTCTGCATCTATGGAGATAATCATATGGTTTTTGTTAGTTTGGTTATTAATATAATTAATTATGCTGATAGTTTTCTTAATATTGAACCAGCCCTGCATCTCTGGTATAAATCCTACTTGGTCATAGTGTACTATCCTGGGGATGACTTTCTGTAATCTCATTGCTAATATCTTATTTAAAATTTTTGCATCAATATTCATTAGGGAAATTGGTCTATAGTTTTCTTTCTCTGTTTTCACCCTACCTGGTTTAGCTATCAGCACCATATCGGTCTCGTAGAAGGATTCTGGCAGTATACCTTCTGTCCCCATTTTCTCAAATAGTTTGTGTAGTATTGGAATTAATTGTTCTTTGAATGTTTGGTAGAATTCACATGTAAATCCATTTGGCCCTGGAGATTTTTTCTTAGGGAGTTGGTTAATAGCTTGTTTTATTTCTTTTTCTGATATGGGGCTATTTAAATAATTTATATCCTCTTCTGTTAACCTGGGCAATCTATATTTTTGTAGATATTCCTCCATTTCATTTAGATTATCAAACTTACTGGCATAAAGTTGGGCAAAGTAACTCCTAATTATTGCTCTAATTTCCTCTTCATTGGAGGAAAGTTCTCCCTTATCATTCTTGAGACTAACAATTTGATTTTCCTCTTTCCTTTTTCTTATCAAATTAACTAAAGGCTTATCTATTTTGTTAGTTTTTTCATAGAACCAACTCTTAGTTTTATTTATTAATTCAATAGTTTTCTTATTTTCAATTTTATTAATTTCTCCTTTTACTTTTAGAATTTCCAATTTGGTATTTAATTGAGGGTTTTTAATTTGTTCTTTTTCTAGTTTTTTTAATAATAAGCCCAATTCGTTGATGTTTTCTTTCTCTATTTTATGCAAGTAAGCATCTAGAGATATAAAATTGCCCCTTATAACCGCTTTAGCCGTATCCCACAAATTTTGGTATGTTGTCTCCTTATTGTCATTCTCCTGGATGAAATTATTGATTGTGTCTATGATTTGCTCTTTCACCCATTCATTCTTCGGGATTAGATTATTCAATTTCCAATTAACTTTTGGTTTATTTTCTCCTGTCCTTATATTACATGTGAGTTTTATTGCATCATGATCTGAAAAGGATGCATTTACTATTTCTGCCTTTCTGCATTTGATTTTGAGGTTTTTATGCCCTAACACATGGTCAATTTTTGTATAGGTTCCATGGACTGCTGAGAAAAAATTAAACTCCCTACTGTCCCCATTCAACTTTCTCCATAGATCTATCATACCTAACTTTTCTAACAATTGGTTTTTATCTCCCTAGTTTCTTTCTTGTTTATTTTGTAGTTTGATTTATCTAATTCTGAGAGAGCAAGGTTGAGATCCCCCACTAGTATTGTTTGGCTGTCTATTTCTTCTTGCATCTCTCTTAATTTCTCCCCTAGGAATTTGGATGCTATTGCACTTGGTGCGTATATATTTAGTATAGATATTGCTACATTATCTATGGTACCCTTTAATAAAATATAGTTTCCTTCCTTATCTCTTTTGATTAGATCTATCTTGGCTTTTATTTGATCTGAGATAAGGATTGCTACCCCTGCTTTTTTTGTTCACCTGAAGCATAATATTTTCTGCTCCAGCCATTTACCTTCATCCTATATGTGTCACTATGTTTTAGATGTGTTTCTTGTAGACAACATATTGTGGGATTCTGGTTTTTAATCCAGTCTGATATCCGCTTCTGTTTTATGGGAGAGTTCATCCCATTCACATTCACAGTTAGAATAACTAATTCTTTATTTCCTGCCATCTTATTTACCCAAGTTATGTTTTCCGCTTTCCTTTCCCCTTTCTCCCTTCCCCCCTCCTCAGTACTTTGCTTTTGATGACCCCGTCCCCCAAACAATACTGCACGCTTTAGATCCCCTCCCCCTGTTTTTACTCCTTTCCCCTGATTCTTCTATTTTCCCTTCTATTAGTTTGTCCCTTACTTTTCCTTTTTTCCCTCCCACTTCCCTCTAGTAACAGACAAGTTTCCATGTGAAATCAAATGTCTGATATACACTTTTAGAGCCCAACCTGATGAGAGTAAGATTTATACAATGCTCATCTCCCTCCCCTCTTTCTCTCAATTATATTAGGTTTTCTTTGCCTCTTCAAGTGATTTTACCTTGTTTTTACCTCCTTTTTTTTAGATCTTATTTTACCACTTTTTCCCTCTTTTCCCTAGTATGACAACCTTTTCCCCTCTAGTTCTCTTTTTCATATTATCAAAGTAATATTTAGTTAATTATACCCCCAAACTTTGAGTATCCCCCTAGTAAAAATAAAGTTCTCAAGAGTCCTTTCCTTTTTACCTTTTTATGCATCTCTTGAGTTCTGTGTTTGGGTGTCGAATTTTTTGTTCAGATCCGGTCTTTTCATTAGAAATAGGTGAAATTCACCTATATCATTGAATGACCATCTTCTTCCCTGAAGGATAATGCTCATTCTAGCTGGATAGGTTATTCTTGGTTGTAATCCAAGTTCCTTTGCCCTTCGGAATATCTGGTTCCAGGCCCTTCGATCCTTCAGTGTGGAGGCTGACAGATCCTGTGTGATTCTAATTACTGATCCTCAGTATTTGAATTGTTTCTTTCTGGCTGCTAGCAGAGACTGTTCCTTGGTGCTATAGTCCTGAAATTTAACCAAGATATTCCTTGGGGTCTTAATTTTGGGGTCTCTTTCAGGAGGTGATCGGTGAATTCTTTCAATGGTGATTTTCCCCTTTGATTCTACAATCTCAGGGCAGTTTTCTTTCAGGATTTCCTGGAAGATAGTGTTTAGATTCTTTTTTTCATCATGGCTTTCAGGAAGTCCTATAATCCTTAGATTGTCTCTCCTAGATCTATTTTCCAAGTCAGTTGTTTTTCCTAGGAGATATTTCATATTTTCTTCTAATTTTTCATTTTTTTGTTTTTGTTTGACTGATTCTTGAAGTCTTATTGAGTCATTCACTTGCATTTGTTCAATTCTTATTTTTAAAGTGTTGTTTTCTTCAGTTACCTTTTTAAGCTCCTTTTGTAACTGGCCAATTTGTTCATTGCACTCTTTTTCCACTTCACTAATTTTATTTTTCAATAAATTGGTGTCTTTTTCATATCTCTTTTGCAGGGCATCATATCCTTCTTGCAAGATATTGTATCCTTCTTGCACTGATTTCAGTTTATTTTCCCATTTATCCTCCAGCTCTCTTTTGAGGTTCTTTATGCAATCTTCCAGAAAGGCCTTTTGAAAAGGGGACCAGTGATGGTCCTTGCTGATTTTCTCTGGAGTTTTTTCTAAAGGAACCTCTGGATCTGGGGTGATCATCTCTTCTTTCTCTTTATAAAAGCTGTCTATGGTGAGAGCTCTCTTTTGCTTCTTCATTTTTTTTAGACAGTGTGGATATATCTTTAAGGTAGGGAAAAAACGGCAGCTGAAAAAGCTTTGCCCTGGGGCACTTCGGCGAGTTGACTTAAGGTGCTGGGTTGGTGGGGGCTAGGACTAAGTCCGAATTACTCCTTAAACAAGGCAAGTCTGCCAGAACACCTGCCCCCAATCAGGGCAGAGTGTCCCGAGTGCCTCAGATAAACTCCAGGTGTTTGGAATTTGGAGTTTGGAGTTTGGAATTTCTGCCACGATGAGCTGAGCTGAGTCCCACCCTCACTTCTGGCCTACACAGAAGTTGTCTATTTATCTCTCTGTCCAAGTCCGACTAACCTAATATGAAGTTATCCAGAGAGCAGTGTCCAAATATTTCTGAGTTTGTTGACTTGAAGATCAGTTCAGAGGCTTATTTTATTGTTGATTTGAGAGAAGATCGGAAGAGAGGCAGAAAGTCACCTTTTCACTCCGCCATCTTGGCTCCGCCCCCTCAATTGTGTAATCTTAAGTCAAACTCTTTTCTCTTCTGGATTTCACTTTGTTTTGTTTTATAACTAAAAGTCTTGGACAATAAGCTTCAGTAGTTCCCCAACACAACACAGTTCCTGGTTCATAGTAGGCTCTTATTAAATATTGATTGATTTCCTGTCACAATCTGAGGTCAAATGTCAACTCTCCTGTTTGGTATTTAAAGTCCTTCACAACCTGCCTCCAAACTATCTTTTCCAGCTGATTAATGCTACTCCCCTTTGTTCACTTTATAGTTCGGTCAAGCTGACCTTGTAGTTTCTTTTTTTAAAGAGATAGCCTGATTGTGTTCTAAAGTCTCTTCTGTCATAAACATGATCATCAGAACACATTATGTTCTAATATGCTACATCCTAAAGTCCATTCCAGTCCTAAAATTTTCTATTGTAAAGTCCTTCCTCACTCTGACATTCTGTGTTCTAACATTTTATAACTTAAGGATCCCTTCTAGTTATGAAATGCCATATTTCAACATTCTATATTCTAAGGTTCCATCCAACTCTGATACTCTATATTCTAATATGCTATACCCAAAGATTCTTTTCAGCCCTGGCAAACCATTTTCTAATACTCCATTTTCTAAGGGTCTTTCCAGTTCTAAAATCTCATGGTTTTATTAATGTGGTAGAATGATGAAAGCATATTAAACTGAGAATCAAGATCAGGAGATCTGAGTTCTAATTTTGGTACCACTGCGACTATATTAGTTATATTACACAACTACATGTATCTGGACTTCTCTTTGTATGTCTGTAAAATGAGAGACTTTGAGTAAATGGCCTATAAGTTTCCTTCTAACTTTAAAATTCTTTGACAATGTGCTAGAAGAGACCCCAAAAAAGGGGAAACCATGAAGTTGTCATCAAAACTTCTATGTTTCAGAGTCATATAGAAATGGTTCTTTGTGGTCACTTTCATCTATTCCCAGCTACACTCGGTATTTTTCCACATTCACCAATCTCCTCCCTTTGTCTATCACAATCACAAGGATTGTGAACTTTTGGTTCCTTCTCCCTTTGTACCTTAGATTCTCCACATATTGGAGTTTTAATTAATTTTATTAAGCTTAGTTAATTTTCTTAGAATTTAAGGACAAAGACTTTTTTTTACCTTAGCATCTCTATGCTAGGCATTGTATTGCCTGGTACAACATAGGCATTTAATAAGGATTTCTTCAATTGAAATAAATTCTGACTAGAAGAACTGAAAAAAAAGCTGAATTTGAAATGAGCTTTGAAATATGAGAGTTAATAGGTGGCACAATTGTTTTCCTTCTTGCAACATTGTCTGCCACTTTCTATCATGATGATTTAGTCTCTAATAGAATATATGGCCCATTTATTGAAATCTACCTGTTGACAAATTGACCCATTCTTCTGCAGGTTGGAAAATTGCATCATATATGCTTTAAGAAATGACTCCCAATGGGCTTGCTTGAGAATCCATGAAGAATTGAGAGTGGATGTGAAACTAGAAAATAAGCATCATTGGAATATCCAAACAAGTGGTCACAGGAATTAAATAGAGTTGAGTAGTTTGAATGTAGGAGTCCTTGAAGAACAAATAAATCAAATAAGTTTCAAATGGATTTAAAATTCAGTGCAAGTCAACATTGTGATATGGAAGTCAAAATATTAGTGCAATCATAGGCTGAAAGAAGAAAGGCATAGTATTCAAAACTAAGGAGGCAATAAAGGTTTTGTTTCCCACAATGACCAGACAATATCTGGAATGATATGTTCAGTTCAAGTCACCACATTTTAGGAAAGAGAATAAGTTGGAAACCATCAAGAGAAGGAAAAACAGAATGGTAAAGGATGTTATCATATCTTCTGTGGATCAATGGAAGGAACTGGAGATGATTAGATTGAAGAAAAGAAAAGTCAAAGGAACACAATTAAACTTGTTCTGCTTAGATCCTAAGGATTAAACTAGGAACTCTGGATAGAGAGATACAAAGAGAAAAATTGCAACTTGAGATTGTTCTTAAAACCTGAAATAATATGAACTGATACAAAGTGAAATAAAAGTAAAGAAGAAAATATTGAATACAATGTTGATAATAAGGCAGATGTGTAAACCGAAGGAACAAAATAGTCCTGGACCCTGTGAAATTCTAATAACAAATCTTGGCTCCACAGAACTGATCATAAGATGTACCTCCTTCCCTTATTTTGGAGAGATGAGGGATTATGGATGTGAACCATTACATAAGCAGTCAGACCTGGTTGGATAGTTTTACTAAAATGCTTTCCCTCCCCTCTTTTTTATACTTTGTTATAAGAAATGATTCTCTGAGTAGGGAATGGAGAAGAATTTTCTTAAAAATAAATGTGACATAAAAATAAGCCATCAGTTTAAAATGTAGATAAGAGTAGAGAAGAAAAAGAAGAGCAAGAAGAACAAGAACAAAGAAGAGAAGAAAAGAGAAGGGAAGGAAGAACGAGGAATGAAGGAAGGGAGGGAGAAAGGAAGGGAAGAGGAAAGAAGGAAGAAAAGAAGGAAGGAAGGAAGGGATGGAGGAAGGAAGAAGCTATTATTAGAATTCTTTAAACAAAAGCTCATTGGCCAGTCATGGATTATGATACACAATATTCTTGTTCAGGTATGTGTTGGCATGGATGTTGCCTGATATTACTTCCAACTTTGAGATTCTCTAACACTGTGCAGTGAGAATACAAGGATTGTGAACTTTTGGTTCCTTCTCCCTTTGTACCTTAGATTCTCCACATATTGGAGTTTTAATTAATTTTATTAAGCTTAGTTAATTTTCTTAGAATTTAAGGACAAAGACTTTTTTTTACCTTAGCATTAGGCATTGTATTGCCTGGTACAGCATAGGCATTTAATAAGAATTTCTTGAATTGAAATAAATTCTGACTAGAAGAACTGAAAAAAGCTTAATTTGAAATGAGCTTTGAGATATGAGAGTTAATAGGTGGCACAATTGTTTGAATACAGATTTTGTTTGTTGCTATCTTGGGCAAGTCATTTGACCTTTATATTTCCTCTTCCATAAAATGAAGACTTTGGATTAAATGATTGTAAGGTTTCTTTCAGCTTTAAACTTTTTTTGCTAATGGCAGAAACTCCACCATTAAATGGAAATACTTGCTAATATGATTGTCCTCATTTATGAATGAGTAATAATTGCATTTTTTCTCTATTAGCCTTTATGAAACTTATATGTATTTATTAAGTTGGGGTTCCATCTGGAATTCAGGAAGTGTCCTGAGAGTCCTACTGACTTAAAATATCCAAAGTTCTGTTCTATACTAATGTCTATACTAATACTAATTCTAGTATTGTACCTTATATCATACATTGATATATGATGGGGGTGGAGGGAATTAATGGGAAGTGGTGAGTAAAAAGAAAAATAAGTTCTTAGGTCATATATTGAATTATAGTAGAAACAAGGTAAACCAATGGAAATCACTATCTCACCAAATTTGAATAGACAATGAAGAGTAAAGAAAGCCTGAGTTGATGTCAGGAGACTTGAAATCTAGTTCTGGTTCTAATATTTAGCAGCTGTAGTGGAAACTTAGGTAAATTACTTCCCCTATCTGGGCTGCTGCTCTCTTAGCTACAAAATGAGGGGGTTTGATTGGATGGTCTCTAAAGGCTTCTAATTCTGACATTCTGCGACTCTATGATTCATCCTAAAAGCTGTAGTTCTATGAGTTGAGTTCATACCCATGAATAATGAATCATAATACTTTTCGATATGACCCAGGAAAATACCTGTACTTTGACAGAGGTTTCAGTTTCTAATTGATATTCTCAGGGAGTAAGCAGGCTAGGGGAAATACCCATGTCCACCTGCCATGCTGTTAGAGCAGAAAATTTCCCTAAAGGGAAAGTTGCCTCAAACTATACCCCTGGCTCTCAGGCCTCCCACGACTTTTGGACCATAGGATATAGTGTGGTCCACAATTCATATACCCTCCCCAAAATGATCAGTTATGTTTTTGTTTTTATTTTTTAAACATCCTATAAGTACACAAATCTAATAGAATGTGTAATCTTGAAGCATGATGCAAAGCTAAAATTATAAAGGTGGTGCTCATAATGCTGCTGTTGCTTCCTTGGACTGCTCTCCTCACTACCCCAAGACAACCAGTGATCCATAATATACTATTCTCAGTTATTTCTCCCACCTTGACAGGACACAATTCATCAAGGTGTTAAATTGTTAATGATAATTATCCAAAGTCTCAGTTCATCTATATCCCTCTCTGTCTGAGAGCTACTATTGGAATGCATTATATTTCACTCTCTGCAAAGTCTTGAAGTAAGAAAATTTCCATTTTCCCAATCTTCCCCCCTAATTTCTTGGTGTACTCCTTTTTGCCATACTTCCCTTTCATGATGTCAGCTGCTCTTCTTGCACTACTGGTTGCCTCTTTCATATCTGTGACTTTTCTTCAGGTCACATTTCTCATTTGCCCTTTGAAAATTTCCCATAAGATTGTCATTGTTTCTTATATGTTGGTGATCTAAAAGCCACTAAGCATGCAAACAGGCTCCAGGAAATTAAGTTTGCAAAATAAGCATGATGTTCATCCTCTGGCCATGTCCCATTAAACCTCAAAGTGAGCTCCACTTCATTATTGGTCATACACCTTAGCAAAAAGGTCCCAGAAATGTTGTTACCAAGTAACTTAATGAAGCTGTGGAATTGTAAAACAATCCACAGCATTTGCTAATCTCCTTTCCTCTATCCTTTACCTCTCTACTTCATTTTATTAGATCTTTGGTACTCTGCTCCACCAACACACCTGGCAATCCCTTCATGGCTTCCTTTACTATATGATTCCTCTTTGTATATTTTGCCATTAATCTTCCATAATGAAATTCAATCAATGAACTAGAAGTTGTTTTGTTTATCTTAATACCTTAATAATACTGGTATAATACTTGAGCTGACCATCTTTTGATTCTCATTTTTGTTACCTTGGCTAACCTACCTTCTTTTCCAACATGTCATATATAGTAAAATTGAATAAAGACTGGCAACTAAAATATTATGGTTTGGGTACTTGTAGTTTTTGTATGTCTTTGTTTTTGGTAAAAAAAAAAAAAAAACACACACACACACAAGACATGAAATCAGGACTTCAAATTCCCTGTCAAAAATGTTCTCATTGTGCAATCATAGGCAAATCACTTAATTCACAATATTTTCACCTTTTTTGATATTGTTTATTTCTCATTGATTTTTTCCTCTGGGTCTGATTTTTCTTGCACAACACAACAAATGTGGAAATATGTTTAAAAGTATTGCACATATTTAGCCTATATCAAATTGTTTGCTGTCTTGGATAGGAGGAAAAGAAGGGATAAGGGAAGAAAGAAAAATTTGGAACATAAAAGTCTTACAAAAAAAGAATGTTGAAAACTACATATATAATTTATAAATAAAATACTATTGAGAAAAAAATTAAATAACAAAATAACAACAAAAATGAATCATCTGGCCCCACCCTTTCTTGATCTAAACAGGGAAACTAAGTGGCTAAATGGTTTGCCAAAGATTATTATTAGAAAGATCTATTATTAGTTAGAAAATGGCAAAGCCCAACTTCTCACACAAGTTACTCTGGAGCCATTTCTTCTTCATATTTAGGCAATGTGTTGCCTAATGTCAAATGGCATCAGCTGAAAGATTAGAACACATTTCCCACTCCAGAGAGACTAGAATCAAAATCTGATAATGTAGGAGATTGTGCCTTGGAAGGAACAGTCAAAAAAAAAAAAAAAAAAACCATGGTTATTCTCTAGCGAGAAGAAAAGACTTATGGAAGACTCAATCATTATTCTCAAGTGGAATAAGGGTAGGAATTGATCCAGAGATGCTTGATTATTTGATTTCCCCCGCAGCTGAGCTGATAAAATAATACCATGTGAAGGGAAGTAACAAAGAAAATGATGTATTTAGTTCTTAAACAAAATGCATGGATGAGTGAATGAAAAAGCACTTAATATGTGCAAAACTGGAGAAGGAAATGGCAAACCACTCCAATATCTTTGTCAAGACATCTCCAAATGAGGTCATGAAGAGTCAGACATTGAGAGACAATTTAACAGTAACAATATAGGCAAAATACTGTTCAAAGTATCAGGAGCACAAATAGAAAAATAAGGTAGTATGTTTTGCAAATAAAGTGCTTTAATAAAAAAAAGAAAAATAAGGTAGGTCCTCTCTCTGTACTTCTGGGGTTTATTATTTTTAACTCAAGTAGAAGAGCTGATACTTAACCATATTAAATCTCATCTTGTTAGATATTGCTCATAATTCTTGTCTGTAGATGACTCAATAGGACCTGATCTATTTAATGGGTTGCCTGTCCATCCCAGCTTATGTCTCCTGAAAATATGATGTTTGTCATAAATTTCCCCAACTAGGGTGAACTGTTGAACACAAGGTTGAACACAACATAGAAAAATTCCTGAGGCATCCCAATTGGAATATGAGAAAATTGGATTGTGGGATTAAGCAGGACAGATTATAAACTCTCTTTATTGGATATGTCCCTTCCTTTATAGCTGTGGCCTCTGACATAAATTTACATCCTGAAAACCTAAGAAAAATTTTTCAAAGCACCTTATGATTAATTAAGTGCACAATACTCTTTCTTCTATCAACGAATAAAACTCAGTAGTACAGGGTGTGAAGATTGGGGACTTGAAGTGGTCTTGGTGGTTTTTGAGTCTAAACCAGGAAATTGAAAGTCAGAAAAAGGAGATGGTATAACCAAGATCACAAAAACTGGTTGTGGAACAATTGCATTGAAGACACAAATGATATTTTCTCTTTTACATGCACAGATGAGTGGTGGGGGAAGGCTGTTAGCTATTAATTATAGATTACAATTCTTCTCTTTGTCCTGTATTAAATCATTCTGTAGGTCTTTATGGCAGGCTTTTGGAAGAAGTTTACAGAAATGCATTTAGAACATGCAACTGTCAGCAGATGGATCAAAGTAATTTATTTGTTTTACTATGGATCCCAGTTTTCTTCCATCAGCCTTCTTGTTCCAGAGCCAGAGTCTGCCCTTTGAAGTTCATTGTAGGATCCTCATTGCCTTTGGCCTGCATCTAAAATTGGGTTTGACCTATAGTTCCTGAAGTCTTTGTTGGCTTCCATAGAACTTTTCCTCTCCCAGAAACACTTTGTCCCAGAAGCCCTTTGTATACAAGTCAAGTGTGGCAGTGACTTTTGAGAGTTCTTCCCTTTCTGTGCCCTGTCCCAAACTTAGATTCCTGAAAGATTCCCCAACAGGAAAACTCCAATCAATTCATAATCCATATGTCAAAGCAAAGCATTTTCCCTATGTTGCAATGTGCTTTTTTTACAGTAACAAGGACAGGAAAAGCTATATGGAAATCCAAATCTTCTCCTCTCTCTTCTGAGCAAGACTTTCTATCTTGCAGATATTTAGAATGCTAGAGCTGGAAAGGAAATTATAAATCTATATACTTGCTACACAGTATATAGTATTTATACATATACTCTGTATGTTTCTGTATATTTAATATACGCACATTATGGTATGTGTTGGTACTATAATGAATAAATATGCAAATTTGAATCATCTAGATGCATATATAGACATGTACATATGGGTATGCATATATTTACTTATGTGGCATATATATATTACATGGGTATATGTGTATATATATGTGTGTGTGTGTTTGTGTATATATACATATATATGCGAAGAGAATGTAGTACTACTAGTAGTAGTAGTAGTAGCAGTAGTAATTCTGTTTGTACACATAAATATATACAAGATGTTACAAAATTTTTAATATAGTTTTAAACTATTAAAGCTTAAAGCTGTAAAAATACTTTTTGGGTTACCTATATAATGCATGTATAAATATAGTTATTCAATTCTACTAAATACCAATTTTTCCTCTGAAGGTGCTCCATTAAGTTTTATTGCATTCAGGTAAATGAAATACAGTATTGGTAATGAGAAGGTCATGAGATGCACAAGTTTTCAATAGTAAATGGCCAATTTGCTGTTTCCAGCTCCATTCCTTTCAAGAATTCCCTGCCACATTTGGTAGTCTGACTCTACTCTAGCATTAAAGTCACCCAGGATTATAAACTTGTCCTCTTTTGGCACATTGACTAAAAGAGTCTCCAAGTCTTCATAAAATTTCTCTTTGACCTTTCACGATCCAAAATACCAAGTATTCCAATTCTACTGTAGAGAGCACAATTGTGCTGGGCTGGCCTCATTGTTTGAATGCCAAATAAATGCTTGCCAAAAAGAATATTTTATGAAGAACTCACACAGGGCAAGCGCTCACATGATAGTCAGAAAAAGGGATACAAAGACAATCTCAAGTTCTCTCTTAAGAACTTTAGAATTGATTATATGACATGGGAGACACTGGCACAGGACTGCCCAACATGGTGTGCCCTCATTAAAGGAGGTGCTGTGCTCTATGAGCAAGGCAGAGTTAGCTCAGAAGAAACTGGAGATACACAAAGTTAGAAGTCCATCCCAAATGTACATAGGGACTACTTGTGTCCAACCTGTAGAAGAGCATTCTGAGCTCATATTGGTCTGACAGCCACAGTCAGACACACTGTAACTTGAACCTAACATAATAATGCCATTTTGGTCCTCTTTGAGAATGAAAGACCACAACATTCAACTAACATTTACTAAGTGCCAATTGTGTATTAGTGCTAAGTACTCAGGATACAAGGAAATGAAAAATAAAGCCTCTGCTTTCAAAGAGATTATAATCTAAAGGGGACCGACAACATGCAAACAATGCTGTAGAAACAAAATTTATATAGGATAAGTAAGAGATAATCATCAAGGTAGGAACTAAGATTAAGGACTGAGAAAGGTTTCTTACAGTAAGGTAGTGCTTTAGTTGAGACTTGAAAGAAGCCAAAAGGAGATGGGGACAGAGAGAATTACAAGTATAGGAGATAGCCAATGAGTCAGATGTCAGAGTCAGAAGATGAAGTATCTTGTTTGAAAAACCGTGAAGAAATCAGTGCCCTTGGATCAGAGTATGGGGGTGAAGAAGGAAGCAAAATGAACTTTACTGGAACACTGGAAAACTGGAACACTGGAGAAGTAGGAAGGGGCCAAATTATGAAGGATTTGGATGCCAAACAAAAAAATTATATATTTAATCCTTGTCATGATAGAATGAAGTTGATTGATTTGGGAGGAAGAGGTAAGAGAGTGAGAAGTGGGTAACATAGTCAGACTTGAACTTTAGGAAAATCAATTTGACAATTGAGTAGAGTATGGATTCAAATGGGGAGAGACAAACTAGAAAGTGCAATAGACCAGGCATGGAGTGATAAAGGTCTGTACCAGAGTGGTAACAGAGTCAGAGAAGAGAAGAGGCACATAGGAGAGAAATTAAGAAGGCAGAAATAATAAAATTTGCCAACTAAAGATGGGAAGGTGAAAGAAAATTAAAGGTGATATCTAGGTTTTGAGTCCAGGGACTATGCATCTAGATAGATAGATAGAAATGGATATTGAGTTCCTCACTTGAGAGGTAGTATGATATAGTAGATAGAGTACTAAATTGGTCATCACAATTCCTGGGTTCAAATCCTACTTCATTCACTTAGCAACTGTGTGGCCCCCTATTAATCATTTCATTTCTCTATGTCTTCATCCATCATTTGTAAAATTAGGTTGTCAAGCTAAATAGCCTCTAAGGTCCTTTCCTCCTCTACATATATAAACATGATCATGTGACCATGATCACTCTCGGTGAATTTATCAGCTTCTAATGGTTCAATTAAGATCTTTCTGCAGATGATTTCCATACTTATACATCGAACCTCAGTCTTTCCTCTGAGTTCCAATCCAATGTCACAAATTGTCATTTGGCTATTTTGAAATTGATATCCCATAAGCATTTCAAACTCAACATATTCCAAACAGAATTTGTTGTATTCTTCCCCCAGCCAAACTTTCCAATTTCTGGCAAGATCACAAGTATACACTTTAGTCAGCTCTAACGTATTGGTGAGAGCCAAATGTTAAATTTTCATTATGAGCATTTAAACTTCAGAAATCAGCAAACTCTACAAATAAAGACTTGATTTATTGTTTTGTTGATTGTCTAGATGAATGAAAATGATAAAGAAAATAATGATTTGCAGATTAAATGTAAAAGTGTGTTTTGTTTTTTAGAATGCTGGTTGCTAAACATTTATGAGCACATCTCTGGAGCAGTGTCATGAAAACTGAGAGTGCCAGAAAAAAGTGATTGACCATGTCAAAGGTTTCAGAAAAATCAAGAGGAATGAGGGTTTTTTAAAAGTCATTACATTTGGCAATTAACTGAAATACAGGTTGATCCACTTTTATTCTGATATTTAGGAGTCTCCTCTTTATTATAAATATAATATATATAACATGATATATAACAATAAATATATATGCATACATTGTATGTATAGTTCTTTATATTACATTCCAACATTGCATAGGGAGTCCACTCAAAGAATAAGACATCATGAAAAGGGCAGTAACTTAGTACTCAAAGGATCTGGCTTTGAATTGCAACTCTACTATTGAATATTTGTGTGAACTTGATTAAGTTACAATTTCTATGGTC
Source organism: Myrmecobius fasciatus (assembly GCA_023553655.1). Classification (NCBI taxonomy): domain Eukaryota; kingdom Metazoa; phylum Chordata; class Mammalia; order Dasyuromorphia; family Myrmecobiidae; genus Myrmecobius; species Myrmecobius fasciatus. Next base: position 333,269 of record JAJPUD010001241.1, read on the forward strand.
CTTAGGCTCATCATCTGATCATTGCCAATGTCTTTCCCTGCTCTAAAACTAAAAAACCCAAGGCACCACAATTGGCTACATCTACTGTGGCCAAGGGACTACATGGAAAGAAAACAAATATTTTTCATACCATTTTCCCACAGAGTCACAACACTTTCTTAAAAAGCAATTTGTTAGTAACATTAAGTAAAGTAAATGACCTGACTATCCAAGGACTCAGTTCATTTGAAGAACTCGTGTAGCCCACTCTGCCAAGCCATAAAATAAATTCCACCTTGTTTTCAACACCACACTGAAGATTGGAAAAGAAATTGGGTAGCACAGCAGTCCATAGATAAGATGACCTTACTTAACAGAATTTGTAAGAATCATCCTTTGAACTTGAAAAGGAAAAAGTAGGAGAAAAAACATAACTTGCTCTGGTTTAGAAAAGATAAGATTTACTGTCCTTCTGAAAAGCCAAAAAGAACCAACAAATCATGTTGTCCTGGGATGGAGCAATACTGATAAGTGCTTTCCAGTTCCAAATAGAGGGTATTCATTTAGAGTATACAGGGCATTGTCCCCTCTGCTGTGTTTATTTGGTTTCCTTCCCAGTCAAGATGACTGGTCAATATTACTGAAGTGACCTTTGGTCTGGTTGTAGGAAGGTCTTCACCTGAGAGAAACAGTTCAACTTTCTTTCTGTCAATTATACTCTAGAGCTGAAAGGTGTTCTAGGAATGCATCTGGTCAAATCCTACTAATTTTACAGCTTAGGAAACTGAGGCACTAAGAGGTAAAATGGCTTACCTAAAGTAATAGAGATAATACCTGGCAGAGTCTGGATCCAAACCCAGATATTTTGATTCAAGGATTCTTTTGATTACAAAATACTGTCTGTGATTTGGTGCCCTTGTAATAGAACACAATCTAAGACCCAATTACCTAGTAAAACTTGAAATTCAGCCAGGAATAGATCCATCTAATAATAATAATATAAGTAGGCAGCAATAATAATAGCTGACATATACAGTGCTTTAAAATTTGCAGTTATCTCTTTTGCAACTAGTGTAAAATATAGTCTGATTTTTTTTCCCAAGGTTGCTCCTTGAAGTAACATTTAAGCAAATGCTTCCTCCCTCCTCTGTTCTCAATCCAACTAGTCCCAGGCTCTCTGGAATCCTGATTTAGGATCTGCTCTTCTTGATATATCCTGAACTTGTTTGGGAAATGCTCAGCTTTAGCAAAAAAAAAAAATCACATCATTTGCTATGCTAATCAAACTGAACCATGCTATTTCACATTCATTCATATTTATGTAGCTCTCCAAGATCTACAAAGTTCTTTCCTTACAACTTATATACTACATGGTGATTAGGCTAAGTATTATGAGCCCCATTTTGCAGATGAGGAAATTAAAGCAAGAAACTTCTTGCACTGAACCAGAATTGACCTGAAAATTCTGCTAATGGTTTCCTGTTTTTGCCATGTGGAATAAATCCAATCTCTTTTCTATTGGATGATCCTTTTAATGTTTGAAAACAATGATCATGTGCCCTCTAAATAACCTTTGGTCCAGACTAAACAGTGCTAGTTCCTTCAATAGATCTTCATTGTAGATTGTTCTGAGTCCCCTCCACAGAATTTTTGTAAAACCATAGCATCTCAAAAACAGGCTCTGAATAGAGAGTTCCCTTTCTTTGAAGGGAGATCTTTTAGCAGAGGCTGGAAGACCATTGATCAGGAATGATGCAAAAGGAATTCACTTCTCACCTCAAACAAGAAAGGCAATGAAGAAGAGTATGAAGGAGAAAAAAATTGCATTGAGATACCTGTTCTAGTCCTGGATTTCCCTTACTCATTAAATCTGTGACTTGGCCATACAAAAGACTTTTACCTTCTCTAGACCTCAGATTGTGTGCTGAGAAAATCAGAGAATTGATTCCTAACATGTATTAAGCATTTATTATGGGCCAGTATATTCAGAAGAGTAAGAGATAAAGAATAAAACATTCCCTGAGCTCAAGATGGGAGGGAAGAGAAGGAAGGATAACATAATCTAATCTGAGAAAATCATGTCAGCATAGCATCATAGGTAAAGGCCTAGGCTTGAATTCAAGAAAGTCAGGAGTACCTAAATTCAAATCTGCTTCTAGCTGTGGCTAGACACTCTGAGTTGAAGAAAGGATACAATCTGCATTGGTAGACATCTTTCTTCAAACAAGAGTTCTCCATGTCAATGAAATCATAGGTCTTTATCCCTACAATCCACTAAGACACTGAGATCTTTTTCACATATACTTCTATTTAAATCTATCTTCTTTATATTATATTTGTACAACTGAATTTATTGTCAAGCCTTATTAATTATTTATTTTTGACTGTTTACAATCATTGTCCATGGATTCAACTATATTATATCTTGCCATCAAGCTAATAGGAATACATACTGAATCTAAGTCTTGAGAACCATACTGATATGATATAGTGGAAAGAGAGTTAAATTTAGAAACCTAGATTCAAACCCTGGATTTGCCACTGACTACTACATGTCTAAGCATGGGTAAATTATTTAATCTCTCAGGATCTCATCTAGAAAATGAGAAGATTGGATTAAGGGGTTTTAAAGGTTCCTTATATTTCTAAATGTATGAGCTTTACTACCCTCCAGGCTCCACATGTAAAAACTAGAGTGACATCAATTATGGGACAATGCCCTTCTCAGTGTTGAAAGAGATCTCAAAGATCATCTAATTCAATTAATGCCTGAAAAAAATCCTTTCTGAAACACCCCCTAAAAATAGCTCCAAATAAAACCAACTCTTACCTGTCAGGTAAAAGCCAGAGTGAATCCTGGTTACTAGAACTATTAATCACTCAACACAACCCCACCTCTCCTTGCAGGATACTCATGTCATAGACTGTAAGAAGAAAGCTAGCTTCTGATTGAAACTCAGTGAGGACTAGACTAGATGGTCTAGAAAGATTAGCAAATATCAAATAGGGGGAAAAGAAGTAGTGTCTGAAAAGGGCTTCCCTCTGTCCTGTGCTAGAGGACCCCTAGAAAAGCAGCCCTCTCTTTCTTTCTTAGGATTCGGTCAGAATTTGAATGTAGTACATCACAGTATCATTTAGGTCTGTCTTCCTTCCACTCAATGGCCCAATAATTCTGCAAGTACCTTCCATGTGTCAGTTACAGTGTGCTGGTAAATGTTTAAAAGCCAGACATCTGAAGAAAAAAAAGTATGCACAATATGCTTTTGAGTTTACTCTTCAGTATTAACATTTTCTCCATCACTTTTTTAAATCCAGACCAACAACAAAAATGATAAATAAAGCCCTGATTTGAAATAAATTATTTCCCAAATTTCCTGTATATGGCTCCCTCTGTATATATTTGCTTGTATATAGTCTCCTCCATTTGATTGTAAGCTTCTTGAGAGTAAGGACTTTCTATTGCTTCTTCTTACACCCCCAGATTTTAACCCCTGGTATATAGTAGACACTTAGTGTTTATTGACTGATTACTTGATTTCTGTTTGGATTCAGATAACACAGAAAGGACAAATGGATAGAAGTGGCAAAAAGGAAAATTTTGTCTCAAAGTAAAAAAGAAAAAAATTAAGGTCAAAGCCATTCAAAAGCAGAATGAGCTCTCTTGGAAGGTAATAAAGCATTATATGTGTTTCTTATCTGATTCACATAACTATAGGAGGGCCTATTAGTATACCCATTTTACAAATGAAGAAACAGAATCAGATGAGTGAAATGACTTACCTTATGTCATAAAGCTAGTAAGCACACAGATGAGATTCAAATTCATGTCTTCCAAACTTTAGAAATCATGTACTCCAACTCATACTTGAACAGGAATTACATTTTTTTCTTTTTTTAATTTTTATTACAGCATTTTATTCACAAAACATATGCATGGATAATTTTCAACATTGACGCTTGCAAAACCTTCTGTTCCAAATTTCCCCTCCTTTCCCCCACCCTCTCCCCTAGATGGCAGGTAGTCCAATACATGTTAAATATGTTAAAATATATGTTAAATCTAATATATGCATACATATTTATATAGTTATCTTGCTGCACAAGAAAAATCAGATCAAGAAGGAAGAAAAAAACCTGAGAAAGAAAACAAAATGCAAGCAAACAACAAGAGAGAGAGAGTAAAAATGCTTTGTTGTGGTGCACACTCAATTCCTACAGTCCTCTCTCTGGGTGTAGATGACTTTCTTCATCACTGAACAGTTGGAAGATTTAAATCATCTCATTGTTGAAGAGAGCCATGTCCATCAGAATTGATCATTGTATAGTCTTGTTGTTGCCGTGTATAATGATCATAGGAATTATGTTTTACATCATTCTTGACAATGGTCTAACCTCTGCTAAGAAAACAAAAAACAAACAAAAATTCCTCTCCTTAGAGAGCAGCTAGATGGTCCAGTGGGTAGAGGACCAGAGTGCAAATTTGACCTTAGGCACTTAAGACTTACTAGCTGTGTGATCCTGAGCATGTCACTTAACCCTAATTGCCCAATTTTTTTAACCTGAGGCTCATGAACTTTAAACACACACACACACATGCGCGCGCACACACACACACACACATACACACAACTTCTCTTCAGGGTAGGGCAACCCCTATTGAGAGATTGCTTCTGAGATTCTGTGGTCTTATAAAAAGTCTATTGAAGTGACCCAGAAGCATACAGAATGAGAATCTGTTAAAGGAGCTAGGACCATTAAACCTAAAACAGAGAAAACTTGGGAAGCACATGATCAATGTTCTTTAAATATTTGAAGGAATTGGGTTTATTCTATTTGACTTGAAAGGTCAGAATCAAGATTCAGTTAGAAGGAATTATCAGAAGGCAAATTTTGGCTCAATGCAAGGACTTTCTGAACATTTAAAGCAATAAAAAACTGGAATGAGCTGTCATCACTATTTGGACAGATGTCTACCTTTTAGGAATGTTATATATGAAAGTTTGGAATTGGTTAAACAATGAGAATAAATGACCTGTAAGGTCCTTTTTTATTTTGATGCCCCCAGTTGCTCCCCTACCCTCAAGCTAAACATTCCCTGAGCTTTAGCGAATCCTTATATATCATGATTTGAGGTCCATCACAGTTGAATATTGTCCAAGTTGGATATTTTTCTTCCAAAATGAAGTACAATGCTCCCTGAAGCAGTTTTATTGGGGCATTTTTATGTCCTTATCAGAGAATCCTTTATTTCCCCAACTAGACTTTAAGCTGGTCTAACACTATCTACTTTGTAAATGTTTTGTAGATTACTATCTATTTTCATGTTTGTTTCTCCCATTAGATTGTGAGCTCCTTGAGGGTAAGGGATATAGATATAGAAACAGAGATAGAAATATATACATATACATATATGTATGTATATATATATATATATATATATCCATGAGAAGAGGGAGGTGGGAGAGAGAGAACGAAGAGAAAGAGAAAGAGAGGAGGGGAAAGTGTCTTTCTTTGAATTCTAAAGATTAGCACAATGATTATAACATAGTAAGAACTTCAATGCCTGTTGACTGATGGGTACTATGTTTTGTATTTCTTCATGACTCACAATCGTGAAACCCATGATTCTTAGCATCAAGTGAAGTGTAGACAGCTGATACTCAATATTTGTCTCAGGAATTCAACAAAAATGCATTAACGTCATTTTATATCAAAATAATTGACAGATTTCCTAATTTCCAAATACATGTTACACTCATAAATACGCACACAAACTCCCTTCTCTTTAAATCATAGCATGAGATTACTCACCATCTTCAGAAACCAATATGTATAATGTTTAATGTGTGAGTTTTCTCTTGCTTTTTCTTTTACCATAAATATACTATCCCCACTTCCCCAATCCATCTGCTGAAATCCTAGACACCCATTTCCACCATTTAGTCTTCCCTGATCTTCCCTGATATAAGTGATCATCATCATCCAATCTCATAGCAATTTGCATACCTTTTATGTGATTGCCTTACTATTATTCATACTGCATTTATTTGTCTATGTTTCTAATTCCCCTAGTAATATAAACATAAAGATTATGACTTATTTCACTTTCTATTATCCCTTAGCAGCTAATGTAAGCTTTGCATATGATAGGTGCTGAATAATTATTTGTTAAATGAATGCATATATGAACAAAGACATAATGACTAAGTGATCCTAAGGGTGTCATTTAACTTCTCATTGTTCCAGGAAGTCTCTTAGGGTATAAATGGCATAGAAGGTACTAATCCACATCAGTAAAGAGAGTTCCATCATTGGAAATTTACTACATTAAAGAAATCATAGGTCCATTATAATTTTCTTTAATGAAATTTCAGATAAGATTCCTTGATATTTTTGCAAGAGAGATAATTCAGACAACCTTTAGATAATCAATAACCTAAATGGCCAAAACAAATAATCAAAAGACAATGAGATACTATTACCAAAAGTATTTGCTTCTGTCATGGATACTGTCCAGCAGAGAGGCCATGTAAAAGATGGATTCCCTATAGATCAGTTTCTTGATCTAAGGCCCATAGATAAACTTCAGAAGGTGGATGGACAAAAAAGTACCAAGTATCCACGTAACATTATGTTCTTAGAGATTTCAAGAGTTTGTGCTCTCCTCATTTTCCATTTTCTTCAGTTTAACATATACTCATACCCTCATTGGCACCATACCCTAAGTGAGTTTAAATTTTAGAGTTCTGCTTGTGAGAAATATAGGCTCACTAATAAAATGAGTTTGTGATGATAACTTCCAGGAAACCCACTTTCCTCTGTTATAATTTTAGCATTCTAGCATAATATATAGTCTGTAAAATCTAAAACACCTCAGGGCCATCTGTCTAGGTACATTCTGATCTCAACTAATGACAAAACAATAACAAACTACTTTATAAAATCAGGATTACAAAACACCATCAGCAGTATTGGATAATAAAATGGGACATGTTGATGTTTCTTTTTTCCTCTAGTGAAATGGCAATGGAGAATAATGAAGATACATCTCAATTATTGTGCTTGCATGAATTCATATTAGGAGACCCTTCCTCCAATCAGGCTGCTGCTGTCAGATGTGTGGATGATGATGCTGGCTGCTCCAGGGAAAATTCAATTGTTTTTCACTCCATTCAACAGTCTCTGCCATTCTGCTTACTCAGGGACTCCAAAACTTCTAGCCACTGAAAGATCTCATCTTCTTTGGATCCAAACCTTATAAAGCCACAATCACTTATCCTTTCATCCAAGGAAATTATTCGTGGTTCAGTAAAAACATCTAGGACATAGATTCGTATTCAATAGAAATTGCAAGCAAGCTTTGGGTCCAAAATTGGATCCAGAATTGAATAGTAAGAGAGAAGTAAAGTAGATGGCCTTTGTAAAATTGGATAGTGCTTTTGATGATCCTCAGATTCTCCTGAAACAAGGGTCTACCTTTTAAACATGAATATAATGGTTCTTCTTGAAGCCATAATGTTAGAATAACTCTATGGAGAGTGAAATCACCTAGAAGGCAAAGACAGTATATACAAGTATAAATAGGTTGTAACAAATAGTCAATAAAGATTTTCACAGGGGGCGGAGCCAAGATGGCGAACTGCGGACAGCTTTCTCTGTGAACTCCCGGGACATTCCCTCAAACCCAGACAAAGTAAGCCTTCCAACTGGTTTCTGAGTGAGGGCCCCGCCAAGCATTTGGACTACAATGCACTTCTATCAAAGATCTACCTTGAAAGAACTCCGGAGAAGGTTAGCCTCAGGGGAAATCGGCCACTGGTCTCGATCAGACTCCAGCCGGGGCGGAAGTCAGGGCTGCGATAGAGGGGCGGATTTTGGGCACCCAGGAAGCCCCTGGGAGACGCCTGGGCCACTTTGCTCTGCTTGCGGGCAGGTGCTTTGGCAGATCTGCCTTTGGAAAAGGGTGGATCGAGACCAGCTGAAAACGTGGTCCTAGTGCGAATCTAGCCTGACCAGCCTCAGACCGGAAGTCAACTCGGCAAACTGCCCCAGGGCAA
>JAJPUD010001241.1:346304-410108 GCA_023553655.1 Myrmecobius fasciatus
ATGTTGACCACAACATAACATTCTCATACTCCTTGATTGATGTTTGCTTGCATTGTGTTTCCTTTATCTGATATATCGTTTGTGTAGACAAGATTTTTCTTGCACAACAATGACAAGTTTGGAAATGTGTATACATATATTCGATTTGCCAATATTTTAACATAATTAACATGTAGTGGATATCCTGCCATCTGGGGGAGGAGTGGGGAGTTGGGGGAAGAATTTGTAGTGGAAAGCTGTGTAAGGGTTATTGTTGAAGAATTACCCACACATATATTATGCAAATAAAATAAAAAAATTTAAAAAAAAATGAAGATTTTCACAGAAGCAGCATATATGAAGAATATCATCAGAGAAATGTATGATCAGAAAAGAAACTGGGCCAGTTGTTTAGTAGGAATGAAAGGCAACTGATGAACAAGCTGCATGACCACTGATTACTAACCAACATTAAGAGATCTGTAGGAAGGTCCTCAGAATGCCAGGTAGCCCCGCTCTTGAAGATTCATGGAAAGATATAAACAAGAAGGATAAAAAGCTGTGGATGATTAACAGCCTTCACCATCAGAGTAAGTCAGCACACTGATGAGATCAACCTAAGATCAGAAGGCCTCCTTTTTATAGTTTCTCCTTCTCTTCTTTCCCTTCAACCATCAATTCTCACCTCCTGCAGGGATTTCTGGTTATCTCTTCATAGCATTTCCTTCATTAATATTTTCAATCTCCTACTTCTAACCTTGTGTAAATTGAGAAATCAGAGAAGTAAACTTATTAACAATGATAATTTTTTAGTAAAGATGTTCTGATTAAGGCTCTTAGGGGCTCCCCTATAAGTAGAATACATGGGCTTGCTGACTTTGGCTTAGCTGTGCAAAGACTCTCTTGTTTCCATTAATTGTATCCTCCAAGTAAATTTGCTGGACAGGTCAGTTCCAAATGAGTGGGTTATCTTTGAATATTCAAATTCTAAAATTTGAGGAAACTATCCCAGTGGAAACCTCTAAAATTTCCTTTAAAAAAATCATGATGATATTAAATGGGTTTGCAGGTAACCGTGATTAATGAGTTATTGATTAGATACAATTTGTTTATGTAGCAAATTGATTTCTTGAGAATTGATCACATTGTCTTTGCCAATTAATCCCATATCAGTGAATGATTTGCTACTTTCTGTGGTTTGTATAGTTGTAGTCAGCTTTAGAGAACGCTTATTACTTCATTTCAATACCAAGGTTCAGCTCTACCAGCAGTTTGAAGAGGCATTAATGTCATGGACAGTATGGTCCAAAAGTCTTCATACAGTTTAAAATATTAAAGCTTAATATCCTAAATGATGAGAGCAAAACTATGATAATAAGTATTTATTTAGCCCTTACTATGCTTATGTTAGGTACCAGGAGTGCAGAGATGAAAAACAATATGGTTCTTGTTTTCAAGGAGCTTGGAGTGTACTGGCAGGATGTAGCAAAAATTGGGGAAGATAGAAGCAAGTTTTCTCTTTTTCTATATTTTTCATATCAAAGCTGTCTCTTGAAGGACATTTAATTAATATTAAATCTTAGTCAGACCCTACCCAACCTTACAAGTAATTTAATGCCATAATAATACAATAATTTGGGTAGGGATAAATTTTTTGATTAGATTGCCCAAGGCTGGGGGTAAATGATATAATCAAAATTCATTAAATAGGTCCATCCCTCCATTGTAATATTCATTCTCTTTCATTACTTATTAACCAATCAGGGTTGATTTCCTCCCTCTGGAACACTCACTTTTCCCAAGCCATATAAGCCTTGAGCCTGCCACCATTATGGTCTTTGGTATTTGAGAGTATTTTTTGGCATTTTATTAAAATGCTTGAATTATTAATAAAATAACTAATTACCCAGAAATTGTCTCTTGAACTTTTTAAATGTCACTAGAAGAAAATACAGTTTTCAGCTCAGAGAAAGTTTCATGGCAGAAGTAATTCCTAAAGTGGACCTAAAAGAAATAGAAGGATGTTAACAAAAAGATATGTTACTCTGTCTAAGCTTCAACTCTGTGAAGCAAGATACTCTTCCCGGGTTAAATTCATCACTTCCAATTTCATTTCCAGGCTGAGAACTTGAACTTTGACACCACCACCAATTTCTTCATCTCTCTGATTAGTAGGCTGAAAGATGCCTTCCTTTCAAGAGAACAGATAGTAAACTCTGAGATCCTATACTTTGCACCTGCTACTTGTCTTGGCTTTCAATTCCTTGGAACAAGACATCCTTTCTCCAGATATTCCCGAATATCTTATTCCCACTCCTCAATTTTGTGCCTCCCTTTGTATATTGTCCCTGCCCACACATTAGATTGAAAGCTCCTTGAAGGGTAAGGTTGTCTTTATTTTTATTAATTTTATTTCCTGGGCTTAGCATAGTGCTGACATATAATAGATGTTTAATAATTATTTATTGGATTGTATTGAAGAACATTCCAGGATTGAGAGGTGAACTGAAAAACTGCTGGAAGATAGAAAAAATAGAATAAAATAGGGAGAAATGTCAGTGTCTGGTTTTATTAGGATGTTGAGTATATATAAGGAAATACAGACTCAGAAGAAAAGGGGAGGTAAGAATAGAATTTGGAACTCAAAACTCTTTTTAAATGTTAAATGTTTTAACATGTAATTGAAGCAAAATATATTTTTAAAGGAAATATAGAGAAATGAGAGAATGTGAAGAGCTTTATGTGCCATAAGAATTTTCTGTTGTATTTTTGGTAATGTTTTGGAGGTAAATGAATGATATGGTCATACCTATGCAATCAAAAGAAAATTTTGGCATATTTGTGAAGCATGGATATATTAGAAAAAAACTCTAGGCACATTGGCCAGTTAAGAAGCGATTACAATAGTCCAAATGAGAAATAATTATTTCAGAGTGAGTAAAATGAGAAGTTTGATTTGAGAGATTTTGTGGAGAAAATATAGCAAGCAGCAGATGTGGAAAATGTCAGAAAGTGTGACAAAAAATTTTGACCCTGGGTAACTGGGAGAATAGTGATGTTTTCATGTTCTTAGAAAGGTGGTAGGAGACTTATGTTTTGGGAAAGAAATGATAAGTTGGTTTTGAACAAGTTAAATTTAAGATCTACATGGAGATTTCCCCAAAAGAAGTTGCAAATGTTGGGAAGAAAATAAGGTGGAAAAGAAGATGGGAGAAGTTAGGAGCAATAGTAGCCAGAGTGGAAGAGAGGGACATATTAAACTTGGCAAAGAGAAGAGCCAACTCATTCTCTTAGATTGGAGGTGAACATGGAGGAAATAAAAAGAATGCTGTGGATAAGTTGAGAAATATCAAGACAAATGGCCTCAATCTTCCCAATACAATAGGGGGCAGAGTCATCTGGAGGAAGAGAGAGGAATAAGGGGAAAAAAAGAAAAGATTTGAAACAGCTGTTATGTAGAATATACCAGGGAGTCAATCAGAGATTTTTATTCTTGTTTTTAAAAAAGGATTATAACATAGTGATGAAATTACTGATGAAGTTAAATGAGGTGGATTTATATGAATCCTGTCGGCATGGTTTCATGATTTCCCCCATAGCAATTGGGGTTCTAAGTAAAAGCAAAAAAGGCAAATGGTGAGAGTGGTTCAGGGTTTTGAATTAGAAAAGGGTGAATAGTGAAATGATTAAGGATTCAGGGTAGAAGACAGTGCCTTGTTGAAAAAAATCTATTTAAATGACCACATCTATCAGATGTAAAGGTAAAAAATGTAGAAGTAAAAGAAAAGAATCAAAATGAGTTTCTTGATGATAGATGGTTACATTTTTATTTATTTCTTGAATTCCTTAAGATTAGCATAGTGAAGTGGACATAGTATATAGTATTTTACTAAATGGAATTAAATTAAAGAAGGAAAGCCAATAGGAGCTAACAGTCAAGATAAGGACAAAGAGCAGATTCAAAAGGAATGAGGTAGCAAGAGAATGAGAAATCATTATGAGAGAAGGAAATTTCAGAATAGAGGACTGTGAACTGGAATTCTTCCAGGTGATGGTAAGGTCTAATATGTGTCCTCCACTGCTGTTGAATTAATAGAGATATAGGTTATGGGAATTGATGAGGTAAATGGACTAAGATGCCACCTTGTTAGAGGTCCCAATGTGAATAATAATGGCAAGGAAGGAGTTGGAGACTATGATAGTTACCAGGAGTTGAACCTGTGATTCTATCCTGGATGACAGGAAATGGCAGCAACAGGAATGATCTAATTGCCTATGATGAATTTCAAAGGAAGAGGAGTTGGTGAGTGATGGCATTCAAATAAGGATCTGAAAGTGGCAGTAGTGAATATTGATTATGACAATAACTCCTCCATACCCTCTGATATGGAGAATTAAGAAAAAAGTAAATAGATTTGCATCAATAAGCATTCATTGTATTCAATATTGATCAATTATTATAATCAATAAGCCCTTTTAATTATCTAAGTTCCAGGCATTGTGCTAAGAGCTAGCACTATAAAGAAAAAAAAAAAATGAAACAGGCCCTGCCCTCAAGAAGTTTTTAATCTAACAAGGAAGATAATACACATATATCTGATAACCAGTAAATGACATTATAGAGGATGGCATCTAGGACTATTACACTCTAACAAAAACACCACGGAGGATGCAGTTAAAATCATCTCATGTTACTCTAGAAAGCCATTGTTAAAATGCAAATAACTAGTAATCAAAATTTAAAATAACTTAGAAACACTTATTAATGAACCAAGCAGCCCATACTGCACAAAACAAACAGGAGAACCAGAGAATGCAGTAAGCTCCCCATTGTTTCAGTGGTTTCTCAGAATAGTCATAATTTGGACACTTCCCTACTGCATTCTCTTAACATTAAAGGAGAAAAGGACAAGTCTCTAGCTGATACAAGACTTGGAATGTCTCTTAGAAAGCACTATTCAGCAACTACCACTGTTGCTACTGCTGTTCCCATCACCATTCATTATCTCCCTCTTTTCCTCTTTCTTTTCTCCTTCCCTCTCTTTTTTTTTCTTCTCCCCCTCCCTCCCATCTCCCTTTCTAGAGAAGAACTACTGTGGCAAAAAAGCCACCTTCCAATCTGTTCCCATGATAGCTTCATTTCTTCTAGAAAGGGGAAGAAATACAACTCTTTGGCAATTTAGGTGAAATCAGTGAAATCAGAAGGCAAATGGGCCAATTATTAGATGTAATTATATTCAAAACAAATCCAAAATAATATGGGGTGGGACATGGGGGCAGTAGTAATTAGAAGGATCAAGAACATATTCAGGTATAAGGTAGCACTTGATCAATGTTTTGAATTACAAGTTATATAAATATACTTGGTCACTTCTTTGAATAGCACTGATATCCTAGCATCTAGTGATCCATTGCTTTCTACACTTTCTGCTGAGTATTGCATGCCCTGAAGAAATGCATATTTGTCTGATAGTCCAGGAAATGAAGAATAGGGAGTCTTTATAGTTACTAAACTATTTTAGGACCATTAAATATACTCAGGAACCAATTCATTTTCCTATCTAACCACATCACTACTCAATACCCTTCCCCCTGGTATGAAATAAATTTCCATAAACTTATCCCTAAGAATGATATACCCCAAGAAGTTGGACTTTGAAAGTCTCCTTGGGTCTGTTGATCTCTAGATACAACTAGCTGAGGCTAGAAATACAAACATGGAAGTGTGATCTTAAAAAGTAACCATTCTGAGTAAAATTGAAAAGTTGTTGTTTGTCTTTCATTTTTGGAAGAGGATCAATAATATTATTGGTGAAATCTTGATTTTTAAGTGAATCAGATTTAAGTGAACCAGAGTTGCACAAAGTCATCAGCTTCACTTTATTTTTCAATTGTTGAAGTCCAGTGGCAAGACAAAAGTAAAATAACTAGCCTAAGATGCAGTAGATAACTTTGGCATCTTCTGTATTTGCCCAAGCTCAGTGTTCCATAGAGCCTGCTTTAGTAGTCTTCATAATCATTGGAACAAATTGTTCTCATGTGCTCATTCTGCCATTGAAAGTCTTCATGTGCTTAGGGTAGACATCCCCCAACTCACCAACAGGTCTAAGGTCTAGTCTATCTGCCAAAACACCATGGACCTGCAAATGCTATAGCTTGTTGGAGCCACAGCTAAAAGTTGGGTGAAAGTGGGTACCACATTTAGATGAGAAGCCCTGAAAGGGCTCAGCATGCCTTCACATCAGATTTGTTAGTCCTTACTAAAACTGGGTTTGATAACTAGCCTATGATAAGAATTGGCAATTTAGCATTGCTTCAATACATTACTCTTGGTCTACTCTACTTAGGAAAATAGTTAAGTGAAGGGTATGCTGGAACTATCTCCGAACATCTTGTAAACATTGATTATTAAATTATCTATGTGAGGAAGAATACCTTGGAAATCAGCCAACACCACAAATCAAGGCTTGAATTATTGGGTTATTATAATTGTTTAGACTTAAGAAAATTATGGAGAAATGTTATTGCAGATTAAAATTAAAAGTATGTTGACAGTTCTCCTTTACTCCCACCAGAGTTGGTTATTAAATACTTACTAATATACCACTAGAATAGCTCCATAGCCCCAAAAGAAAAAGATTGAATATCTGAAAAGTCCAAAAAGTGACAGTGAGGGAAGAGGGTAAACATGGAGATAGGGTGGAAAAGGAAGGATATAGAAAAAGGTGAAAGAGAAGGAGAAAAAAGAGAAAAGTAGGAATCATATAATTTTGGAATCAGAGGCCATCTAATTTATTATTTATTTATTTTATTAGTATATATCATATATAATTATTCTATTAATTTTATTTTATTAATTTTTAAATTTTATTTTAATAGCTTTTTATTTTTTTCAAATTCATGCAAAGATAGTTTTCAACATTCACCTTTGCAAAACTTTGTGTTCCAGATTTTTCTCCCTCTCTATCCCCCACCACCTTCCATAGACAGCAAGTAATCCAATATAGGTCAAACACGAGCAAAATTCTTCTAAACATATTTTTATATTTGTCATGTTGCACAAAGAAAATAAGATCAAAAAGTGAAAGAAAAAAAAAACACAAGGGAAGAAAACAACAAAGCAAATAACAACTACCAAAAAAAAGTGAAAATACTATGCTTTGATCCACATTAAGTCTCCATAGTTCTCTCTAGATACAAATTCATCACGTCTAGTGGAATTGCCTTAAATCACTTTGTTGTTGAAAAGAGCCAAATCCATCACAATTGACCCTCACATAATCTTGTTGTTATTTCCAGTGTTCTCTTAGTTCTATTCACTTCACTTAGTATCAGTTCATGTAAGTCTTTCCAGGCTTTTCTGAAATCTGTCTGTCATTTCTTATGGAACAATAATATTCCATTACATTCATATGCCATAACTTATTCAGCCATTCCCCAACTAATGGGCATCCAGTCAATTTTGAGTTCCTTGCCACTACAAAAAGAGTTGCTACAAATATTTTTGCACACATGGGTTTTTTTCCCTTTTCTATTATCCCTTTGGGTAATAGACCCAGTAAAGATACTACTGGATCCAAGAGTTTGTACAGTTTGATAGCCCTTTGGGCATAGTTTTAAATTGTTCTCCAGAATGGTTGGATCAGTTCACAACTCCATCAACAATACATTAGTTTTCCAATTTTCCCATATCCCTTCCAGCATTTATCATAATCTTTTTCTGTAATCTTAACTAGTCTGAAAGGTGTGAAATGGTACCTCAGAGTTGTTTTAATTTGCATTTCTCTAATTGATAGTGATTTAGAGCATTTTTTCATATGACTAGAAGTGGTTTTAATTTCACCATCTGAAAAATATCTGTTTGATATCTTTTGACCATTTATCAATTGGAGAATAGCTTGTATTCTTATAAATTTGAGTCAATTTTCTATGTATTTTAGAAATGAGATCTTTGTTAGAAACACTGGATGTAAAATTTTTTTCCCAGCTTTCTGCTTCCCTTCTAATCTTGGCTACATTGGTTTTGTTTGTACAAAACCTTTTTAATTCAATGTAATTACAATTAACCATTTTGCATTTCATAATGTTCTTTAGTTCTTCTTTAAGCCATCTAATTTAGACCACATCTGAAAAACACTCCCTACAACAATATATCTCATCCAGTCTCTTGTTTGAAGATCCAATGAAATGAAACCTAATTCTTCCCAATACATTTCATTTTTTCCACGTTTGGATAGCCCTAATTTCGAGGAAGTTTTTCCTTATATTCATAACTAACACTGTCTCTTTATAATTTTCACCACTTGTTCTTGGAACCAAAAAGAACAAATCTAATCTGAGTCTAAAATCCATTCCTTCAGATTCTTTGAAAACAGTTATGTTGTCCTACCTGAGTATTCCCTTCTCCATGCTAAATATTCCCAGTTCTTTCAAATAATGCTCTTATAGCATAACTCTGGAAGAAAGAAAACAGGAGAAGGAAGGGGAAGACAAAATAGAGGGATTTTAGTAAATTAGAGGGATTTCAATTTCAATTCCACAACATTTATTACAATTCTATAGTGTTTTAAGCACCAGACTCAAGGGAAACTATAAAATTTAAAGACAAGTATCACTTAATCTATCATTTGCATTTGTTAGGACAGTGAGAAGAGGCAGGGGATAAAGTAATGGGCTTGGAATCAGGAAGGCCTGAATTCAAATCCTGCCTCTGTATCTCTACAGTAACCCCTACTTCAGTTTCCTTATCTGTTAAATAAACACTTATCCCTCAGGATTATTGTGAGACTAAAGCAAAACACTTTGCAAGCCTTGAAATGCTATATAAACATTGCAATCATTATTATTATTCCTTGACCTTTCTTCTTCTCACACTTTTAGTTGCCCTCTTATAATCATGAAGTCAGTTGTGAAAGCAAGGGCAGGCCAAAATTGCTGCCATTCTCAGTCCTGTAGCTGACTGGTTATTGGACCTTGAGCAAATCAAAGAACCTGTCCAGGCCTAAGGTTTATGCAAGTATTAAAAGGCTGAGATGCCTCAAAGAGCAGTTCTGAATGCTCAGGTAATTAACATTTGTAAAGGGCCTTGAGAATTGTAGATGAAAGATGCCACAGAAGTGCAAATTACAACAGTGTTATTATAATAAAATGAGGTGGGCAAGATATTTATCTTCTAGCTAGCAAAGCAGCAATTATATCTTCTGTAGGGTGTTAAATGTGGTTAGAATAGTCAGAATAGCTAGAAGTTTGAGGCTTAAATGAGCAAAGTATGGCCTTAAAGCCTGCTCAGTAGCAGTTCTCAGCTAAGACTGGCCTTGCTTGGTGTTGTAGAAAGAGGTCTACTTGGAGCCAGAAGAAGGCCTTGTTCTACCATCTCCTAGTTGTGGTTTTGTGGTACATGCAGGTAGTACTGGACTTAGGACTGAAACTCAATTCCATCTCAGACATTTGCTGGTGATCCTGAGGAATATCATTTAATCTTTCTCAGCCTTGAGGGGATAGATAGCACAGTGGATAAAACACCAGCCTTGGAGTCAGGAGGAGCTGAGTTCAAATCCAGCCTCAGATACTTAACACTTCCCTAAGCAAGTCATTCAACCTCAATTGCCTCATCAAAAAAAATTACATATCTACATATATCTATGTGTGTGCATAGATAAATATATACATTATATATATTCATAATATATAATACACATATCTGTGTATGTATGTCATATATACACATATATGTGTGTATTTATATATGTATTATATATACATTATTGTGTATTATATATTGTATATGTAGATATATATAATACACATACATATGTATTATATATACATTATTATGTATATATATGTATGTATTAAGAGAGAGGGAGGTAATAAGTATTTGTAAAGGGCTTGCTATGTACTAGGCATTGTGCTAAGCTTATTTGTACATGAGCATTGTTATCTCCCTCAGTAGACTATGAACTTCTCCATAGCAGGGACTGCTTTGCCTTCACATAGTAGGCACTCAGCAAATGCTTGCCAATTAGCCAAAGATCCTTATTCTTTTAGGGAGTAAGTACCTGGATAAAAACATGGTTGTACAGAATGCATACCTGAATCAGCAGGTTCTAAGTGAGCAACACTTGACACAGTACAAGAGGGAGATTGATGCAAAACAATACAGAGTTCACATGACTATGTATACATGCCCGATTATAAATAATCTCTCAACAATCACTGGTCTCTGGGCAATGGAAGTCATTCAGTCTATAAATATTATGTGACTGGCATTGTACTAAGCATTGGGGATTCAAAGAAAGGTAAAAATCTGTTCTCTTGAGGGCCAGCCACCAGAAAAACTCTTGTTACCATAGCAACTGAGTAACAAGACTCCATCCTGAAGTAAACCAGCAGTTAATCCCAACACCTAGTGAAGGCCAACAGGGAGATCACACTGTCCCAATACAAGCCAGAAAGGAAACCTTCCCTCCAGTGAAAGCCAGCAGTAAGACCCTGAGCTTAGCACAAAAACCTTGGCACAGTGCAGAACTAGAGACCATACTCTCATATAAAATACCAAGGCAGAAAAAAAAATGAGAAAACAACAACACCAACAAAAGAACTATAGAAAAAGTTGCTATAAAGACAGAGAAGATCAAGGTACAAACTTTCAAGGAGGCAATACTATCAAAATGACTACCTTTGAAGCCTCAAAGAAAAATGTAATTTGGCCTCAGACACAAAAAGAATTCCTGGAAGAGCTTTCAATAAATATAATGAAGAAGGAGGAGAAGGACAAGGAGCAGGAGAAGGAGGAGGAAAGTAAAAGAGGTGAATAAAATTCTGAAAAAGTTAGATATGATAGATCTCTAAAGAAAATTGAATGGGAAAAGAAAAGAATGCAGCTTTTTCTCAGCAGTACATGGCACTTACACAAAAATTGACTGTTTTAAGATGTAAAAATCTAAAGCAAATGCAGAAAAGCTAAAATAATAAATGCACCATTTCAGATCATAATGCAATAATAATTACATGCAATAATAGACAATGGAAAGGGAGATTAAAAATCAATTGGAAATGAGATAATATAATCCTAAAAAATAAGTGGGTCAAAAAACAAATCATAAAAGCAATTGATACTTTCATTAAAGAAAATAATAATGAGATAACTTAAAAAAATTTATGGAATACAGGAAAAGTGATACTTAGGGGAGAAATTATATCTCTAATTGCTTATATCCATGAAGTAGAGAAAAGGCAGATCAATGAATTGGGTCTAAAACTTTAAAAAAAAACCCTAGAAAAAAAAGCAAATTAAAAATCTCCAGTTAAACACCAATTTGAAAATCCTAAAAATCAAAAGAGAAATTGAAAATAATTGAATTGTAAATTGAAATGTACATTGAAAATATGGAAATTGAAAGTAAGAAAACTATTGAAATAATAAAGTTAAAAGCTGGTTTTATAAAAGAAGTAAAAGCAATAAAATAGATAAACCAGTGGCTATTTTGATTTTTTATTTATTTTTTTTTTAATTTGCAAAACATATGTATGGGTAATTCTTCAACATTAACCCTTACAAAGCTTTCTGTTACAAATTCCCCCCCCACTCCCCACCCCTCTCCTAGATGGCAGGATATCCACTACATGTTAATTATGTTAAAATACTTGACAAATCGAATATATGTATATATATTCCCACACTTATCATTGTTGTGCAAGAAAAATCGTATCTACAAGAAAGAAAAATCAAATAAAGGAAACACAATGCAAGCAAGCATCAATCGAGAGCATGAAAATGTTATATTGTGGTCCACATTTCACATCCCTCTCTCTGGGTGTATATGGCTTTCTTCAGTGAACAACTGGAAGTGGTTTGAAACATTTCATTGTTGAAGAGTCACGTCCAACAGGATTGATCATCATATAGTATTGTTGTTGCTGTGTATAATGATCTCCTGATTCTGCTCATTTCACTCAGCATCAGTTCATGCAAGTCTCTGCAGGCCTCTCTGAAATCATCCTGCTGGTCGTTTATTACAGAAAAATAATATTCCATAACATTCATATACCATAATTTATTCAGCCATTCTCCAATTGATGGGCATCCATTCAGTTTCCAGTTTCTAGCCACTACAAAAAGGGCTGCCACAAACATTCTTGCACATGAGGGGCCCTTTTCTTCCTTTATGATTTCTTTGGGATATAGGCCCAGTAGAAACACTGTTGGATCAAAGGGTATGCACAGTTGGATAACTTTTTGAGCATAGTTACAAATTGATCTCCAGAATGGCTGGGTCTGTTCACAGTTCCACCAACAATGCATCAGTGTCCCAGCCTTCCCACATCCCCTCTAACATTCGTCATTATCTTTTCCTGTCATTTTAGCCAATCTGACAGGTGTATAGTGGTATCTCAGAGTTATTTTAATTTGCATTTCTCTGATCAATAGTGATTTGGAGCACCTTTTCATGTGACTAAAAATAGTTTTAATTTCATCCTCTGAAAATTGTCCGTTCATATCCTTTGACTATCGATTGGAGAATGGCTTGAATTCTTTTAGATATGAGACAATTCTCTATATATTTTAGAGATGAGACCTTTATCAGAACCCTTAAATGTAAAGATGATTTCCCAATTTATTGCTTCCCTCCTAATCTTGACTGCATTGGTTTTGTTTGTACAAAAACTTTTTAACTTAATATAGTCAAAGTTATCTATCTGGTGTTCAATTAAGAGTTCCAGTTCTTCTTTGGACATAAATTTATTCCATCTCCATAGGTCTGAGAGGTAAACTATACTACGTTACTCTAATTTGCTTACAATATCACTCTTTATATCTAGATCATGAACCCATTTAGATCTTATCTTGGTATGTGGTGTTAGGTATGGGTCAAGCCCTAATTTCTTCCACACTAGTTTCCAATTTTCCCAGCAGTTTTTGCCGAATAGTAAGTACTTATCCCAAAAGCTGGGGTCTTTGGGTTTATCAAACACTAAATTGTTAAAGTTATTGCCTGGATTGTCCTGATAACCTATCCTATGCCACTGATCAACTGCTCTATTTCTTAGCCAGTACCAAATGGTTTTGATGACCGCTGCTTTATAATATAGTTTTAGATCTGGTACAGCAAGGTCACCTTCATCTGCCTTTTTTTCATTAAACTCCGTGAAATCCTTGACCTTTTGTTCTTCCAAATGAACTTCGCTACTATTTTTTCTAGATCTGTAAAATAATTTCTTGGGAGTTTGATTGGTATGGCACTAAATAAGTAGATTAGTTTGGGTAGTATTGTCATTTTTATTATATTCGTTCTGCCTACCCATGAGCACTTAATGTTTTTCCAACTGACCAGGTCTGATTTTATTTGTGTGGAAAGTGTTTTGTAGTTTAGTTCGTATAGTTTCTGACTTTTCCTTGGCAAATAGATTACCAAATATTTTATCCTATCATCCGTTTTTTGGAATGGAATTTCTTTTTGTATCTCTTGCTGCTGAATTTTGTTGCTAATATATAAAAATGCTGATGATTTATGTGGATTGATGTTGAATCCTGCAACTTTGCTAAAGTTGTGAATTGTTTCTAGTAGATTTTTAGCTGAGGAGGACAATGAACTTTCAAAGTGTGAAGGGTTAAGATTACAAGGAGTTTATGAACTTGAGTGGGGAAAATGCATGCTTATTTTCATTAACCTCTAACTGATATTTAGGATTTCCTTTAATTATTTAAAAGCATTTTTTCTGAGGAGAGGTCCATAGACTTCATCAGACTGCCAAAGGGATTCATGAAACAATAAAGCTTAAGACCTGCTCTTGATCTTGCATGTGGGTATTGATGAACTTGGCTGCCCTTAGTAGGCATTTGGTGCTTTCTGTTTTGGGTTAAGGAGTAAAAGGAAAGAGTTAGGAAGTTGGAATGTGGGGAAGCACATGTTTATAATATGGCTGATGAATGTATTCTACTTCGGGGGCTTCTAATGACCCAGAAAGGGGTGCTTTATGGCTCTAAAATGCTGCAATGCCTGTAGCAATTTCAGGACAGACAGATAATTATGACTTGGTGCAAAATGATTGGCCTAGGTCATGGATGGAATTATCTTAGGGAGTTTCATTATGTTTGAGGTTTATAAATAGATTTTGTGGCCTTACTTTGTGGATTTTCAGGGAAGAGGGAGCAGTTGTTGATTCCTTCAGGTACCATGGAATTAGGCAAAGTCAGACAATTGAAAGCAACAAGCAATAATGAGTACTGACTTTTTTAACTAGATAGTGAAAAGCTTTGAAAGATACTCTAAATAGCTAGCTAGTCAATCTATAAACTCTAGGAGAATAATAGCTGGCATTTACATAATGTTTTAAGGTTTTAAGGTTTGAAAAGTTTTATCAATGACCCTGTTTATATATTGAGCACAAATATCATCCTTTTTTAATCCTCATAACAACTCTAGGAAGCATATAGTGTTGCTATATTCAGTTTACAAGTGAGGAAATTGAAGTAGACAGAGATTAAATGACTTGTCTAAGAACACAGAGTTAGATTTGAATTCCTGTTTTCCTGATTCCTGGTTCCAGCTCTCTATTCATTGTACCACTTATATTCAAGTATACAGGGAAGGAATCTCTGCTTGTGTTGCTTTACTCTGTGATTCAATACAGGTACTAAAATCAAGGGCATTTGTTCCATTATTCTCCAGGGTAATGTCTATGGGATTATAGATTTTGCCTATCCACTCAAGTGAGGCATGTTGTAAATCCAAGTAGATTCCAAAAATTGCAGGGAGTTTCTCTTCTAGACTCTGTGGAATTCTTTTTCCCAAAGCCATCTGAATTTAATTCAGGGAGAAATCTGCCTACCAAGACACATAGTCATAACATAGTCAATGCCACTTTAATTACTTTTTGTATTGAATTATGAGAATCTGAAAGTTGAAAAGGGCTTTAGAGACCTTTTAGTTCTGCTCTTACCTGAACAAACATCAGAGTGATAATTTGGTTTCTTCATTACCTACTATAATTCCTTTAATCTCTTTTTCTTCTCTTACTGCCAAAGCTAACATTTCTAATACAATATTAAATAATAATGGTGACAGTGGGCAGCCTTGTTTCACTCCTGAACTTATTGGGAATGGTTCTAGTTTGACTCCATTACATATGATGTTTGCTGATGGTTTTAAGTAGATACTACTAATCATTTTAAGGAAAAGCCCATTTATTCCTATACTCTCTAGTGTTTTTAATAGGAATTGGTGTTGGATTTTATCACAGGCTTTTTCTGCATCTATTGAGATAATTGTATTGTTTTTGTTAATTTGATTATTAATACAATTGATTATGCTAATAGTTTTCCTAATATTAAACCAGCTCTGCATTCCTGGTATAAATCCTACTTGGTCATGGTGTATTATCCTGGGTATAACTTTCTGTAATCTCATTGCTAAAATCTTATTTAAAATTTTTGCATCAATATTCATTAGGGAAATTGGTCTATAGTTTTCTTTCTCAGTTTTCTCCCTACCTGGTTTAGCTATCAGCACCATATCTGTGTCACAGAAGGAATTTGGTAGTACACCTTCTTTCCCTATTTTTTCAAATAGTTTATATAATATTGGGATCAATTGTTCTTTGAATGTTTGGTAGAATTCACATGTAAATCCATCTGGCCCTGGAGATTTTTTTCTTAGGGATTTGATTAATAGGTTGTTCTATTTCTTTTTCTAAAATGGGGCTATTTAAATAATTTATTTCCTCTTCTGTTAACCTGGGCAGTCTATATTTTTGTAGATATTCCTCCATTTCATTTAGATTATTAAATTTATTGGCATAAAGTTGGGCAAAGTAACTCCTAATTATTACTCTAATTTCCTCTTCATTGGAGGAAAGTTCTCCCTTATCATTTTTGAGACTAACAATTTGATTTTCCTCTTTCCTTTTTCTAATCAAATTAATTAAAGGCTTATCTATTTTGTTATTTTTTTCATAAAACCAACTCTTAGTTTTATTTATTAATTCAATAGTTTTCTTATTTTCAATTTTATTAATCTCCCCTTTTATTTTCAGAATTTCCAATTTGGTATTTAATTGAAGGTTTTTAATTTGGTCTTTTTCTAGCTTTTTTAATCGCAAGCCCAATTCATTGATCTTCTCTTTCTCTGTTTTATGCAAGTAAGCATCTAGAGATATAAAATTACCCCTTATAACCACTTTGGCCATATCCCACAAATTTTGGTATGTTGTCTCGTTATTGTCATTCTCCTGGATGAAATTATTGATTGTGTCTATAATTTGCTTTTTCACCCATTCATTCTTCAGGATTAGATTATTTAATTTCCAATTAACTTTTGGTCTATTTTCTCCTGGCCTTATATTACATGTGAGTTTTATTGAATCATGATCTGAAAAGGATGCATTTACTATTTCTGCTTTTCTGCATTTGATTTTGAGGCTTTTATACCCTAACACATAATCAATTTTCGTATAAGTTCTATGAACCCCTGAGAAAAAAGTATACTCCCTTCTATCGCCATTCAATTTCCTCCAGAGATCTGTCATACCTAACTTTTCTAACATTTTGTTTAACTCCCTAAATTCTTTCTTATTTATTTTGTGGTTTGATTTATCTAATTCTGAGAGAGCAAGGTTGAGATCCCCCACTAGTATAGTATTACTGTCTATTTCTCCTTGAATCTCTGTTAGTTTCTCCTCTAGGAATTTGGATGCTATACCACTTGGTGCATATATGTTTAGTATTGATAGCACTTCATTGTCTATGGTACCCTTTAGTAAAATATAGCTTCCTTCCTTATCTCTTTTAATTAGATCTATTTTTGCTTTTACTTGATCCAAGATAAGGATTGCTACCCCTGCTTTTTTTTGTTCACCTGAAGCATAAAAGATTCTGCTCCAGCTCTTTACTTTCACTCTGTATGTATCTCTATGTTTTAGATGTGTTTCTTGTAAACAACATATTGTAGGATTCTGGTTTTTAATCCAGTCTGCTATCCACTTCCATTTTATGGGAGAGTTCATCCCATTCACATTCATAGTTAAAATAACTGTATCTGTATTTCCTGCCCTCTTATTTACCCAGATTTATGATTTTCTCTTCCCTTTCCCCTTTCTCCCTTCCCCCCTCCCCAGTATTTTATTTTTGATGACCACCTCCCTCTAACTGTCCTTCCCCCCTTTAGAACCCCTCCCTCTTTTTTACACCTTTCGCCTAATCCTTCTATTAGTCTATCCCTTTCTTTTCCTCCTTTCCCTCCTACTTTCCTATAACGAGGGTCAAGTTTTTCTTTGAAGCCAAATGTGTCTGATATACTCTCTTAGAGCCCAATCTAACAAGAGTAAGATTTACACAATACTTATCGCCCTCCCTTCTTTCCCTCAATTATATTACATTTTCTATGTCTCTTCATGAGATTTTGCCTTATTTTACCTCCTTTTTTTAACTTTATTTTGCCTCCTTTCCCCTTTTTTTAGTATGATATCCCTTCCACCTCTAATTTCTTTTCCATTATTATCAAAGAAAAATCAAATTATATCCCCATTCTTTAAGGATACCCATAGTAGAAATATAATTCTCAAGAGTTCTTTCCTTTTTACCTTTTTATGCTTTTCTTGAGTTCTGTATTTGGAGATCAAATTTTTTGTTCAGATCTGGTCTTCGCATTAGAAATGGGTGAAATTCTCCTGTATCATTGAATGACCATCTTCTTCCCTGAAAGATAATGCTCATTCTAGCTGGATAACTTATTCTTGGCTGTAATCCAAGTTCTTTTGCCTTTCAGAATATCTGATTCCAGGCCCTTTGATCCTTTAATGTGGAAGCTGACAGATCTTGTGTAATTCTAATTACAGTTCCTCAGTATTTGAACTATTTCTTTCTAGCTGCTTGCAATAGCCTTTCCTTGGTGCGATAGTCCTGAAATTTGGCCATGATATTCCTTGGGGTTTTAATTGTGGGGTCTCTTTCAGGAGGTGATTGGTGAATTCTTTCAATGCCAATTTTGCCTTCTGATTCTAAAACATCAGGGCAATTTTCTTTCATGATTTCCTGGAAGATAGCATCAAGGTTCTTTTTTTCATCGTGGCTTTCAGGGAGTCCGATAATCCTTAGATTGTCTCTCCTGGATCTGTTTTCCAAGTCACTTGTTTTTCCTAGGAGATATTTCATATTTTCTTCTATTTTTTTCATTTTTTTGTTTTTGTTTGACTGATTCTTGAAGTCTTATTGAGTCATTCACTTCTATTTGTTCAATTTTAATTTTTAAAGTATTATTTCCTTCAGTTATCTTTTTTAGCTCCTTTTGTAACTGGCCAATTGAATTTTTTTGGTTCATTGCATTCTTTTTCCATTTTGCCAATTTTATTTTTCAGTGAATTGTTGTTTTTTTCCAATTCACTATTTTCATTTTCCAGTGAATTGATGATTTTTTCCAATTCACCATTTTTATTTTCCAGTGAGTTGGTAACTTTTTGTAATTCAACAATTTTATTTTTCATTGAATTGTTATCCTTTTCCAATTCACCATTTTTATTTTCCAGTGAATTGGTGATTTTTTCCATTTCACTAGTCTTGTTTTCTAGTTTTTCACATCTCTGTTGCAGGGCGTTATTTCTTCTTGCACTGATCTCAATTCATTTCCCCATTTTTCTTCTAGCTCTTTTGAGATTCTTTATGCAATCTTCCAGGTAAGCCTTCTGAAAAGGGGACCAGCTCATGTCCACCTTTGTAGCTTCCTCTGAGATTGCATTCCCTTTTGGAACCTCAGAATCTGGGGTCTTCCCTTGTTTCTCTCCATAAAAGCTGTCTATGGTGAGAGATCTCTTCTGCTTCTTGTTTTTGAGCTGAGGTCTGAATCAAGAGCAGGACCGGTAGCTGTTTCAATTTGCCCTGAGGCAGTTTGCCGAGTTGACTTCTGGTGCAGGGCTGGTCGGGCTAGATCCACATGAGAACCATGCTTTCAGCTGTTCTCAATCCACCCTTTACCAAAGGCAGATCTGCCAAAGCACTTGCCTGCAAGCAGAGCAAAGTGGCCTAAGCATCTCCCAGGGACTTCCTGGGTACCTAGAATCCGCCAACCTCTGTCCCAGTCCCGCTCCGCCCCAGCTGTGCACTGGCATCTGATCGTGGCAAGCTGCTGATCCCCTGCGCATCTGAAACTCACCTTCTCCGGAGTTCTTTCAAAATAGATTTTTGATAGAAGTGTGTTGTACTCCAAGTATTTGATGGAGCCCTCACTCCAGAACCAGTTCAGAGGCTTAATTTGTTTTAGGTCTGAGGGAAGGTCTGAGGAGCCTCACAGAGAATGATGTCTGCAGTTCACCATCTTGGCTCCACCCCCTATTTTGATTTTTAAAGGGAAAAAAGAAAACCAAATTACTAATATTAGAAATGAAAAGGGTAAATTCTCCAGCAAATGAAGAGGAAAATAAGACAAATATTGGGAGCTATTTTGCCCAATTGTATGACAATTAGTTTTATAATCTAAATGAAATGGATGAATATCTGCAAAAATGTAAATTACCCAAATTAAAAGAAGCTGAACCCAATCATAGAAAAAGAAATTGAACAAATCATCAATGAACTTCCTAAAGAAAATAATCACCAGATCCAAATGGATTCGCAAGTGAATTCTACCAAACATTTAAAGAGCAATTAATCTCAGTACTATATAAACTATTTGTAAAAATAGACAAAAAATGGGTCTTACCATATTGCTTTTATGACACAATTATGGTTCTTATACCTAATCCAGAAAGAGGCAAAACAGGAAAAGAAAAATAGTGATACAAAAATTTTTAATAAAATATGAGCAAAGGTATTACAGCAATATTTTAAAAGAATCATATACCATAACCAAGTGAGTTTTATACCAGGAATGCATGGCTGATTCAGTATTAGGAAAACTATCAGTATAATTGACCATATCAATAACAAAACAAGAAAAATCATATGATTATCTTAATAGATGCAGGAAAAGCCTTTGACAAAATTTAATGCTCATTCCTAATAAAAACACTAGAGACCATAGGAATAAGGGAGCCTTAACTTAAAATTATAAGTAATATTCATTTAAAGCCATCAGCAAACAATATTTGTAATGGGGATAAGCACCTTCCCAATTCAATTAGAGATGAAGCAAGGATGTTCATTATCACCTCTATTATTCAATATCATACTAGAAATGTTAGCTTTGCAGATGATATAGTGCTATGCTTAGGAAATCCTAAAGAATCAACTAGAAAAACTACTTGAAATGATTAACATTACAAAAGTAACAGGATGTAAAATAAACCCACATAAATCATCAGCATAACTATATATTACTAATAAAGTCCAACAAAAGAGATGGAAAGAGAAATTCTATTTAAAATAACTATAGTCAATATAAAATATTTAGAAATCTCTGTGCCAAGATAGGAATTATGTGAATCCAACTATAAAATACTTTTCACACAAATAAAGTTAGACCTAAACAATTGGGAAAATTTTAGTTGCTCATGAGTAGTCATGCCAATATAATTAAAATGGAAATTCTACCTAAATTAATCTATTCAATGCCATAACAATCAAGCTATCAAAAAGCTGTTTTATAGAACTAGAAAAAATAATAACAAAATTCATCTGGAAGAACAAAAGACCAAGGATATGAAGGGAATCAATTAAAAAAAAAAAGCAAAAGAAGATGGTTTAGCCCATCAGATCTAAAACTATATTATAAAGTAGTAATCATCAAAATTATCTCATACCAGCTAAGAAATAGATTGATGAATCAGTGGAATAATATTAGCTACAAGTCACATTATAGTAAATAACCATAGTAATCTAGTACAGCATATAGTATATGATAAATCCAGAGATCCAAGCTTTTGGAACAAAACTTTTTTCTGGGAAAACTGAAACAATATGGCAAACACTAGGCATAAGTCAACATCTCACATCCTATATCAAGATAAGATCAAAATGGGTACATGATGCATAAAGGGTGATAAACTGTTCCACAACCTTAATTTGATTATGGTTATCTGTCAGATTTATAGATCACGCACTATTAGGTCTATTTCCCAAAGACAGTCAAAAAAGGGGAGAAAGACCTATTTGTACAAAAATATTTTTAGCATCTCTCTTTGTGGCAGCTAAGAATTGGAAATCAAAGGATTACCTAACAATTGGAGAATGACTAAATAAGCTGTGATGATTGTTATAATGGAATATCATTATCCTATAAGAAAGGACAAGCAGGAACAAGCAGGACAGTTTCGGAAAAATTTGGAAATACTTACATGGTCTGATGCACAGTCAAGTGAATAGAACCATGAGAATACTGTACATTGTAATAGCAATATTGTTCAATGAAGAATTGTAAATGACTTAGTTATTCTCTGCAACACAGTGATCCAAGACAATCCCAAAGAACTAATGATAAAGCATATATACCCCTCCAAAGAAAGAAGTGATATTGATTGAATACAAACATGTTATTTTTCACTTTCTTTTATTTCACTAAATGTTTTACATAATTGTACACACATAATCTAAAGGATCAAAGAATTCCAGAATTAGAGACCTCACTAGCAATTTGGTCCAAAACATATATAAGAAAAATTACCACTACAACTTACCTGACAAGTGGTAATCTAGCCTCTGCTTAAAAAACCCAAAAGAAGGGGAGGACCCTCAGCTTCTGATACAGTTCATACCACTTGAAGAAAACCCTAATTGTATAAAGTATATTCCTATAGCAAGCCTTTGCAGCTTCTAGTTATTGCCAGATTTACCTTGTAGGCCCAAACAGAAAGAGTTGAATCCTTCTTCCATATGGCTGCTTTTCAATTACCTGAGCACAGCTAAAATATCTCCCCTGAGTTTTTTTCTTCTCCAGGCTAAAACATTCTTACATTTTTGAACTGTTTTTACATGCCTTAGATTCAAGACATTTTATTCTCTATAGCCTTTCTCTAAATGTCTTTCAGATTTCTAATGGCCTTTTTAAACTATGGCACCCAGAACTGAATACACTACAACAGATGTGGTCTAACCAGAAAAAAAAAAGAAGAATTCTCCTGATTCCCAGGAGATAATGTCCCTTGTAATGCAGTCACAAATGGCATTAACTTTCTTGGCTACTGATTCACACAGTTGATTTATACTGAATTTGCAGTCCACTAAAATTTCCATTCCTATTTAAGAGAAATTGTCATCTAATCACAATTATCCATATTATATTCATGAAGCTTATTTTTTTGAACTCATGTAAGACTTTATTATATTTATCCCTATAAAATTTTCCCTTGCTAGACTCAGCCCATAAGCATCTAATTAGATTATCATCTAGGCCACATCTCTCCATCTGTTAACACAAGAATAGTCAATGAAAAGTTGTTAAAATCTAGGTATCTGCTAACTGCTGCATTATCCTGATCTACCAATGTAGTAATACTGACAAAAATGGAACTCATTCTTACTGATGCCAATCTGGCTCTGTTGCCAATACTTCTTTTACTAGTTTTCCTAGTAACTAAGCCAAGATTACTCACTGACCTATAGTTTACAAAATCAATTCTCTTTCCCCTTTGGGAAATTGAGACAATTAAAACATCCTCCAGTGATATGGTACCCTTCCCATTCTCTATAGATTTGAAATTGGAAGAGTCAGAGGAACTCGGTCTTGAGAAAGTCATGTAACTTTTTTTCTGGGTCTCAGTTTTTTAATCTACAAAAAAAAGATGGTCTTTAATATCCCTTTCACCTCCATGATCATGATCATCTCAGAAAAAGAGCTAGATAATATCTCTAAGGTCCCTTCCAGCTCTGTGATTCAGTGACTATTCAAATTTCAATCTTAATATTCATAGTATAGATGAATTTAGACATGTCACTAAAATTCTCTGAATTTTAGAGCCATAAGTAACACATTGCAAACAAAGCTCTCCCTAGGGCACTGACTTAAGGAGGGATGTTTCCTAATCATGGCACTTTCTCTCCTCAGGCTTCACAGTGAAGTTCTTCATCTGACCTCAAAAGGCATAGTATAGCCACATAACAAGGGTGACATAGCCAAAGATGGGATAGTATAAGCACCATATTCATTATCCCATCCCTTACTGTCCCTCTCCTATTGTCTTCTTACACAATTTCAACAAAACACTATTTCTCCAATCAAAATCACTCTCTTAACCTCCCTCCCCTACCTAGTTCAATTGTTTTTTTCTCAGGTGAAAATTTCTAATTAAGGCATTACTGAGTTTGAGGAATATTGTGAGAATTAAGTGAAATCATGTTTTCAGATGGAAAGTACAACATAAATACGAAGTATATAAAATAAATGTATGATTACAAAGAAAATCAAATATATTAAAATACAATCATCAAAAAAATTCACTGACTCTATTCTAAAAATCTATCCCAAAAAATCACTTGTGGGTCTGTGGATCTTAAATGAAGAATACATGCTCTACACAAAGCAAACATTTCTAAACTGTCTTACTGGTTTCATTTTTTTCTCCTCTTATTTCAATTAATTAATATTTATTAAGCTTTTGCTATGTATCAGGGACTGTGCTAAGTGCTAGAAATACAAAAAAAATCAAATTCAGTCCCTGCTGTTCTGGAATTTATAGTGAGGAGAGACTACATACAAACAAAGATATACAAAGCAAGCTATGTACAGAACAAATAGAAGATAAATAAGTGAAATGAAGCACTAGAA
The DNA here is from genome assembly GCA_023553655.1 of Myrmecobius fasciatus. Lineage (NCBI taxonomy): Eukaryota > Metazoa > Chordata > Mammalia > Dasyuromorphia > Myrmecobiidae > Myrmecobius > Myrmecobius fasciatus. The sequence goes on from JAJPUD010001241.1 coordinate 369,974, forward strand.
TGAAGAAGGGTTGAGGGCGGTCACTAAGTGGAGTTGAGGAGGAAGAGTTTTCCATGTGTCAGAGATAGGAAGAGAAAATATCCAGAGCCTGAGATGGAATTTCTTCTGAGTGAAACAGCAAGGGGACCAGTGTCATTTGATTGGAGAGTAAGGTGCAAAAAGACTGGAAAATTAGAAGGAGCTGGGTAATGAAGGGCTTTAAGTGTAAGGCAGAGGATTTTTGTATTTGATCCTGGAGATAATCGGTAGCCACTAGAGGTTATTGAGTAGTGAGGTGATATGATCTGACTTGCATTTTTCTAGGAAAATAGTGACTGAAAGAAGGATGGATTGCAGTGAAGAAATACCAGAGGTAGACAGATGCACCAGTAACTATTGCAATAATCCAACCATGAGATGAGGACCTACTCTAGAGAGGTGGCCAAAAAATGTCGTGAAAGTGAAATCAACAAGCTGTTGCAACAGAGTGGATATGTGGAGGAAAGTGAGACATAGTGAGGAATCCAGGATGTCTCCTAAATTGCAATTCTAAGGAACTGGAAGAATGACATTTCTTTCTACAGGAGTAGAGAAAGTGAGATTGGGAAAGGTTTAGGGGAAAAGATAATGAGTTCTCTTTTGGATAGATTGACTTTAAGATGTCAACTGGGTATCCAATTTGGAATGTCTGAAAAGCAATTTCAAGTTTGGAGTTTGGAACTCAGTGAAGAAATTGGGATAGGAGAAGCAAATTTGAGAATCATCAGTATAAAGACTAATTAAATCCATGGGAACTGATGAAATCATCACATGAAATAGAGGGAGAATAAGAGGGCCCTGGATAGAACCCTGAGGGATAGAACCTAGAATGAGTGAGAGAAAGGTGTTGACAAGACAGGGTAGAAACTGAGAAAAAGCTTTCATCACTAAAAGCTAATTAATGAATCAATCAATCAACAAACAAGACTTTTCTGAGTGCTTACCATGTGCCTAGCACTATGCCTGTCCCCCAGGGGGAATACAAAAGATAATAGGATCCTACATTTACAAGTAGAAAGGACCTTGGAAGCAGATAGTCCAACCCCCATTTTACAGGTGAGAAAACTGAAGGTCAGGAAATGAATTCTGTTTGAAAAGTTCCTTTTTGAAAACAGAGATGAACCCTTGTCCAAACATGTGCATGCATACACACATACACACACACACACACACACACACAAAACTGCACTCCTAAATTTAAATTTTTCAGGATTCCCAAGAATTAAAAATAGGGGTGGATATGGAGAAGGAAAGAAGAGCACAAGGTTTAAACTGGGTTCTCAAACTATTGAACATAAATTAATATGCATTAATTAATTAAAATGGTAGGATTTTTCTAAGCATTGCACTGAAGAGGCTATCAGTATTTTTAAATCCTTAAAAAAATGAGAAGGTTTATTAACAGGCCTCAATTCCACTGAATCATTCTCTCTCTGACCTCCTGGAGCTTCTCCAGTTGCTCAGATATATCCATCCACTCTTCATCTTCCCTGGGTCAGGATTCCCTCAGAATGGGGCCTAAGGATCTGCATTTTTTCCTACTGGGCTTCCCCAGCCAGGAAAGCCCTTTCTAATTTAATTGCATCTGGTTTTAAGTGGATGAGTAAATCCACCAAGTGAACCCCTGGAGATTAATCAATTTAAGTGAGAGGTTACATTTATATCTCCTACAGGAAGTCTTTCCTGATCCTGTTAGTTGGTGATTGCTGTTTTCCTCCTTCCAAATTATTATGTATACATTATTAGATAGGATTTTTTATATTCTCTATGATCCAGTCAAACTAGATTTCTTGCTGCCTTTATATAGGATGCCTGCCCTTCTTGGAATTCATTTCCTCCTCCTCTCCATCTCTTATAATCCCCAATTTCCTTCAGATATCAAGTACCAGTTCCTTCCTTTATGAGACCTTTCCAGGTGGTAGTGCCTCCCTTCCCCCAATTATCTTTTATTTGTTTTACATATTCACTTTTGTAATGTCAGTCAATAAGCATTTATTAAACACTTTTTATGTGCCAGACACAAAGGAAAAAAAAAAAACCTGTTCGGCAATTATCATAACCTATCTCCTCCCAACATTTCAGTCTTGGTATACCTTACTTCCCTCCAAGAATTCTATGATCCAGCTATACAGGTCTTCTTATTCTTCTTCCCACAACTCCACCTCCTCACTAAGGTTTTTTTTTTAAGCCTGAAATTCTCTCCCTCCTCATCTCTACCTTCTGGCTTCCCAGGCTTCCTTGAAGATTCAGCTTAAATATCACCTTCTGCAGGAGGCCTTTTCCAATTTAACCAGCCAACTTCTCCCAACTACTAATACTTCCCCCTTTCAGTTTACCTTTACATAATCTGTAATTATCTTATACTTACCTAACTATTTACATTTTGTCTTCCCCATTCAAGTTTAAGCTTTTTGTCAGCAGGAACTTTTTTTGGTCAAGAAGTATTTTTCTGTCTTTCTTTGAAAGCCTAGTACTTAGACAATGCAGGGACAGTATTTAATAAATACTTTTTGACTCAGCGACTGATCTTAATGAACATAATTAGATAGATAGACAGATAGACAGACAGATGATAGATAACCCCTTCAATAGGAGTTATAGATACACACATAGTTTTGAAATATGCATGTTTGTATCTTGTATGTATTTAGGCATGCTATCATGGTAGTATCCTTGAAGATGATGCTCTGTATGGTGCCATTTCTACAGCACATATTTTTGATGTACATTTGTTTTATTTCAGTTTCAATAGTACTGAAAGTTGGCTGCCTGTGATTCCAGGAAAATCAACCTTGTTGTTTTCAAGCCTTATGCAATTTATAATAAAAATGCTTGTTTATAATATTGTACATTTCCAATTTTGAACCTGTCCCAGCTGATCTTTGCAAAGGATTGCCAAAAAATTTGACCCAAGGAGGAAAGTTACCCCTGTCCCAAAGTTTCTTATTGGTGAAGATGAATGACCTGTCTTGCCTGAGGGTCAGAGAGGAGTTGTAAAGTGGGAGAGCACCAACCTTTGCCACTGCTCTTTTGGGACTCTTAAGAGCCAGTCCCCTTTGGAGATTCTTCAAGAGAGAGTCTCCCTTTGGGACTTTTCAAGACTAATCCCTTTTGAGGGTATTGTCTGGTATATATTCTTTCATGTATATGTTCTCTCCTTTCTGTTTTTCTATGATTTGTTTATTGATTTTCTTAGCTATTACACATGTGTGTCCAATATGGAGATTGTATTTGATGAAAAGGGGGGGGGCAATCTTGCATATTGACATTGGTACACTCTTTCCCTGCAGATGACAAAGCAATCAGAAGTTAGCTTGAACTATATTATATCTCCTAGACATGGAATGTTCCCAAGCTCAGCACACTTTGTTGTCCCCACTCATTTTCCTTTTGTGTGTTGTCTTTCCTCACTAGACAGCACATAGTAGGTGCTTAATAACTACTTAATTAAATTAATAGCCACAGTGGAAAAGAGGTATTATAATTATTGCCATTTTGCATATGAGGCACACAGAAATTAAGCAACTTGCCCAGGATTGCATAGTTATTGGCTGATGTTTTATGTGATCTTGATTCTTCCTAACTCCAAGTCTAGCTTTCTATTTACTATACCAACCTAGCTAAGAAGAGGAAGTGGTGGCAATGAATGTAAAAAGTTTGGAGCATTTTTTGGTTTTTATTTTTCCTAGGATTTTATCTTTGAAAAGGAAGAAAATCAAAGGATGATAACTTGAAGAGACAGGTATAGTGAGAGATTTGTTTTCAGGATAAGAAAAACTTCAAAATATTGGCAGTCCACAGGAAAGGAACCAGTATATAGAGTAAGTTCAAAGATTTGAGGAGAAGAGTATAATTAGGGAAACAATCTATTGGAGAAGAAGACAGGAGTAGAAAAAAAGGAACAGCTGGCTCTGGCAAATAGGATCATTTCATCAGAGACAAGTATAAGAGGAAAGGGGGGGAATTTTAATATATAGAAAAAGGGGGAAGAGGCAGCCATATGTATCTCCATGGTAAAATATAAATAAGTTCCTGATAGTTTCATTTTTGTATTTGCATGTGCAACATTTAGCATGCTACTTTGTACATAGAAAGCACTTAATATGAATATTGATCGATTCAGAAATTTATGTACATATATATTTACATATTTCATCTCTCCAATAAAATGAAAATTCCTTGAGGGCAGGGTGCTTTTGCATTTGCATATGTTGTTGCTTAGTTGCTTTCCAGTAATGTCTAATTCCTTGTGACTTACTTTGGGGTTCTAGTAATTCCATGGATAGAGTTTAAGTCAGGAAGACCTAAGTTCAAAGACCTGTACCACCTAACTGCTTCAAATGCTCTTCATCTGCATATAGCAGGGAAGCTAGATGGCTCATTGGGTAAAGTGCCATGTTTGGAGTCAGGAAGATTCTCCTTCATGAGTTCAAATCTGTCCTTATTTACTAACTGTGTGACTCTGGGCAAATCATTTAACCCTGTTTGCCTCAGTTCCTCGTTTGTAAAATGAGCTGAAAAAGGAAATGGCAAATCACTCCAGTATCTTTGCCAAGAATGATTCAATAACAAAAGCAACAAAAGATAAATATTGGTTGGATGGAATTAGATTGGATGAGATGGGATTACATTAAATTGAATGGGACTGGGTAGACTTTTTTTTTCTCCTTCTAGGATATCAATTTGCTATTGCAGACATCTTTATTTAATTCTCTAGGTCTTTATAGACTAGAGGAAAGTAGGGCTGATAATAAATGCAGAATTTCCAGCTCCTCACAATCAGAACAGCACCTAAATTTTTGAAAATAAATATCAGAACAACCCCAATTCAGAACTTGGGTATAATTGCAATTCTCAGTCAAATAAAAAAAGTCAAGGTATCTCTTATATCCTTTCCCTGATAATGCAGAATAATTCTAAAGGATTATGCTGTGAGTTGGGGCCTATTCACTTGTGGATAGCAACAATAAAATGAAAAAAAATCTATTATCATACTAATAAGTGAAATGAGCAGAACCAGGAGATCATTATACACAGTAACAAGACTATATAATGATCAATTCTGATGGACATGGTTCTCTTCAACAATGAGGTGATTCAAACCAGTTCCAATTATTCAGCGATGAAGATCGTCATATACATCCAGAGAGAGGTCTGTGGGAACTGAGCGTGGACCACAACACAGCATTTCAATGCTTTCTGTGAATGTTTGCTTGCATTTTGTTTTCCTTCTTAGGTTGTTTTTTTTTCTCTTTCTAGATATGATTTTTCTTGTGCAGCAAGATAACTGTAGATAGATATAGATATAGTATGTATACACATATTAGATTTATCATATATTTTAACATATTTAACATGTATTAGACTATTTGCCATATAGGAGAGGGGTTGGGGGGAAGGAGGGAAAAATTTGGAACAGAAAATTTTGCAAAGGTCAATGTAGAAAAATTACTCATATGTTCTGTAAATAACAAGCTTTAATAAACAAACAAAAAAAAGAAATACCCCTTTTCCCTTCATCTTATCTATTCACTACATTTTTTAATGACAATCAGATATCTTTATCTTTTCTGCCTGAGTAAAAGAATAATTTTTTTAAAAAGAGTTTTCAATTCATCCTGTGCACAATTGGTTTCAGTTTGTACACTGTCATTTCAGGAAGATATCCTAAGTCTAGTCAAGCATTCCATGATGAGAATACTTTAGAGCTATTTCCATTCATTAGTTGCTTCTAGGAGATCTGTGTCATTCGCATTGACTTCATACACCCCAAAACACAGTGGGATTTGCTCAGGATTTCACTAGTCAGCATTAGAATAAAATAGTAGTATATCATACACAATGATAAACTACCCCAAACATTTTAGATGAATTAAATACTTTGAGCTTTCAGTCTTCCTAATGATTTGAAAATGAAACAGCCATGATTTATGGCTTTGGCAGATAGGCTATATCTGAAGTTTACACTTTGAAAAACTCTTTATTTAAATTCTTCTATAAATAAAAAAAAACTCATATCAATTGAAATCCCAGTCTAAGATGTGTATGTTATAAATTAGAGACCTTAATATTAGGAGGAGGAAGTTTGCAATCTTCAATATTGAGTACTTTTCCAGGAAAAAGGTAGCCAGTGAAGCTGACTTAGGTCTTATCTAGAAGCAGCTAGTTAATAATTTTTCCTGTAAAATTATTGTGTTCAGTTTTTTGGGTGTATTTTTGGCCATCATCATGACATATTTCTGTACAATCTATCAGATCAGTCGTGTGAATGATCTGATTTTTTTTTAAGAAAGAAAGGAAAACCAGAACCATTTTAAATCAAATGTTTTCTGGGATCTAGACACAAGAAGCATCCCTCTTCCATGTTAATCATTTCATTTTTTAATGACAAATCCCTTGTCTCTACACCTTCTATTTATCAAAACAGAAACAAAATCCCAGAATAAACCCAAGCAAAAGAGACCAAGTAACTTCTGAGAGACATAGTAATAAAAAATTCAAAAAACAACAGTGAACTAAAAGTCAAGAAATCTGGGATCCAGATTTTTATTTAACCCATGAGCCCATCCATGTCTCAGTTACATAAAAGCTTAGCCAAGTTACTTTCCTTTACCGAGCACCAGTATGTTAATCTTCAGCTCCAACATTCTATGTTCTAACATCCTAAATTCTATAGTCCCTTCCAGCTATAACATTAATTTTCTGTGTTCTAAAGTTACTTTCCTTTCCAATTATAACCACACAATGAATGGCTTTTATGATTAGCTCTTGCCAAAGTCACCTAGAATAATAGCATCTACCAGTAATAAAGTCACTATCAATGCATCTTTCATAAGAATATATTTTTGCTGACTTTAGACACACATTTTCCCACCTGACCTTAAATAAGAGTTCACTTCTAAGAAGCTCTCTTCCAATTCATTCTTAATTTCTACATCAAAATTCAGCTTCCTTCTTTTTCTTTCAAGGATCCACAGTCTTCTATTCTTGTCTCAGTATTCTTCCCCTTCTATTGCTGCTTTATTCATTTTCTTCCTTTCCCCATTTCTTCCCTTCCCCATTCCTGCTGTATTTGTTCGAAATACATCTGGAGTATAATGTTTTGAATGTCACATTTTAGAAAGTACACTGTGTGTCTGCTTCTCTGCTTTACTTCAACTCCACAGAACAATATGTCCTTATAGGTTAAAGTCATCATCTCTAATCTCACCACTCAAATCTTGGCTGGTACTACCTCCCCTAATCTCTTCCCTCTGCCTGCCTTCCTCTTTTTTGTTTATTGTCCTCCCCTATTCCCCATTACATTATAAGCTTCTTGAGGACAGACACTGTCTTTTTTTATTAATTGGATTGCCCAGTGTCTGGTACATAATAGGCAAAATGTTTATCAGATTGAATTCATCATATTGTATGAGCTGAGTGCAGAAGAAGGCAATTAGGATGATGTCTTGCTGTAGAAGAATCAGATCTCTAGAAGGAATTGAGTTGTTTACCCTTCAGAACAGAAAAGTTGAGGTGGGAAAGTAGGACTGTAATAGCTACTACCTTCAACTGGAGCAACTTTCAGTTTTCTGTATTGCCTAAGGTTTATCATTATGGTTGCCAATTGTCACTTGATGGTATAGCTGTGTAGAAGTGTCAACTTCATAGAGTGATCTGATTAATATGAAGTTGGTGATATTGGTTTCTACCATACCAGACTGATTGCTGTAAGTTTTTCCCCAGATTCTGTTACCCAGCCTGAAATACCACCAAGGAAAAAAGAAAAGTCATATCTCACAACTTGAAGTATTTTACTGCTCAAATTACTATAGGTCAGTAACTCTGGAATCCTAGATAGTAAAAAAGGAAAATTCTTCCCAGGACAAAAGGGAAAAAATGAAAAGATGAAGGGAGAAAGAAGAAGCTGAAATATGAAGTAGAGTAAGTCCTTAAGCACAGAGATTGAATGTGAAAAGGATGATTGGTTATGTTTTCTTCAGCATCATATAACATCACGTAAATCCTCTTAGACTGACACAAATAATGTTGAGTCAGAATAAAAAATTGAAGTAAAGGCATTTGTGTATGTACCTATGTGTGTATGTATAGACACATATAATCAGGAACAAAGTCTTTAATTGAGGTCCAATGTAAGCCTTCCCATATCCCTTCAGAGAAAGAGAGAATGATGGAAGGATCAGTCTCCTGGAGGAGACAGAAGTGGATGGCATCAGAGGTGCAAGTAGAGTGACTGACTTTGGCCAAGAGAAAAACCATTCTTTTCAGAAATTGTTTCAAAGGAATTTATAATAGTAGATGATACCTCAGAGTATGCCTTTTTTTCTGATGGCCTGAAAGGTAACAGCTAAGACCACAGCATACAAGTTAAGGGATATCACATTTTGGCCCAATAAAAATAAACTTTTCTAATGGTCTGATTTGTCCCAAGGTAGAATAAGCTGTTCAGGAAGTGAGTTCCCTGTCTCTGGAACTCTTCAACAAGAGAATAGGTATCCATTTGTCATAGCCATTTTCCAATATTCCAGTATAGATTTGAGAGCGTTTGCAGTACCAAAACTCTACAAGTCTCTGGGATGTTATTTTTATATTGAGGCTACCTGTCCTACCTGGCAGAGCCCCTATTCTTGCTGAATGACTCTCAGGCCATGTTCCTTCCCTCCTCCACACTGCCTTTCTGATTCCATTTCTTTCTTTTGTTTTTTTTTTTCACTCAGTAATCCTAATTGACAGCTCCACTTTTTTCCTCCTCCTAATTCTTCTTCTTGATCCTTGCATAGATCATCAGCCTGCCAAGCAGAGGCCTTGCAATCTCAATGACTCAATGATTCATGAAGCACTAAGTATACAGATGATATTATATAAATGTTTAATAATAACCATATGGTTTCCCCCTGCAAAGCCCTGCAATTCAATGATTTATGCAGATTGAAGATTTCTCATCTGCAAAAATGCCTTCTGCCCTTTCCTCTTCATAGCACCCATCTTTCCCAATCATTTCTCTATCATTTCCCTCTTGATGCTACCCTCAATTTCAAATGCCCACAAAAACTGGGGGAAACAATTCACACCAATCCAGCAAATACACAAGGGATTATGGACTTGAATGAAGAGTTATAAGATAGTAAATGCTTATCATTACCTTTATTATAGTTCTCCCTTAAGTGGGTTTCAGCCATAACTGGAAATGTCACAATGCATGATTTAATTATTCATTGACTCAAGGCTTAGAATTGTATTGGTATGTTCAGGGCTGCTATGTAGTGCAGTGGATAGAGTTCCTAGCATCAGGAAGACTGGAGTTGAAATCTGATCTCAGACACTTACCAGCTGTGTAATCCTAGCAAGTCATTTAATGCTGTTTACCTCAGTTTCTTCATCTGTAAAATTAAGTGAAGAAGATGGCAAATCACTAAAAAAAAAAAACCCTAATGGGGTCACAAAGAGCCATATATGACTGAACAGCAACAAAAGATGGTGCAGTAGAGAGAGTATTGGACTTGGAATCAAGAAGACCTGTATGATCCTGGGCAATTCATTTAACTTTTCTAGCCTCAGTTTTCTCATTTGTAAAATGGGGATAAAAACAGCACCAGCTCTTAGAATTGTTGTGAGGATCAAATAAGATAACATATGTCAAGCATTTTGCAAACCTTAAAGTACTCTCTAAATGTTTGCTATTATTATTATTATTATTTTAGAGATGTACAAAATACAGTTGGAATATTCCAAGATTCTAGTCATTTTACATAAGCTAGGTGGATTATAGAATGTTGAGAAGATATGATGCAAAAATGTGAGGATTCTTTGGAAAGAAAAGCATTTGCGATTTCCAACCAATAGACCTGGATTAAAATCCCAGCTCTGCTATTTACTATATGTGAATTTCAGATAAGTTATGACCTCTCTGAGCCTCATAAAAGCTCTAGGGCCACTTCTTATTTTAAATTATATGATCATATAATCTAACAATTTATAAGATATAATGGGCACAAATTATACTTAGCATAACTTTACTTTTTTGGAAGGCCCTGACTAATCATGAAAAACTTCCAGATCATTATTTAAAAATTTGAATTATTTTGTACAGACAATGGAAAAATAACTAGATAACAATAAATGAATGTGAAAGCGTGGGAGAATCCTGTATAAATAGTGCCAAGGATAAATCTCAGAATAATATGAAACTAGCAGGGGAAACTAAGGATAATAAAAGTTAGAGATGTATTTTGAGGCAGTATTTTGTTTATGTTGAAGGAAAGGGGAGAAGAGAAACACAGCTTGAGAGAGGATAGATAAAAAAATGAGAATTGATGAGAAAAAAAGACAATTGCTTAGATCAATCAATAAGCATTTATTAAGCATTAAATGCCTAGTGATGTGCTTAAGGGTGGGGATATGAAGATAATCAAAAACATACCCTGCCCCTTCAAGAAGTTTACATTCTAGTGGGATAAACATACAAGATTCATGGATTACATGGAAGGGAATCTTAGGAGGGAAGGTACTTCCCCTTCCCTAATTAATTCTGATTTTGTGAGTTTTCTCTGCCAAGGAGAAAGATTTTTTCAAGGGAAATTCCAGAATCAACAAAAGAAATAGGGAGCTGTTACCATATAAAAAAGAGATAAACTTGATAAATTTGAGTCACCTGGCCCAGGTGAACATCATCAGGTTCTGAAACAGATTACTGCTGAGTTATTATCAGGAGTATTTGAAAGTTCCTAAAGAATGAGAGAGATATTGTAGGGCTAGAGACGGACAAATGTAGAGAAAAAGAAAAGAAAAGAAATAAGAAGGGATATGTTGAAAAACATATAAAACTATAACATAGGAAAAGAAAGAGAGAGGGGACAAGAGAGGGAGAAAAGGAAAGAAGAACAGAAGGGAGAGAGGGGAAAGAGGGGGAGAAAAAAGGAGGGATGGAGGAACAAAGATGACTAGTAAACATCAAATAAAGGAAATAGTGAGTACCAACTATCTTGTACTTAACTTTTCTCTGCAACAGGATGAATTGAAGATAATAACAAGAAGACTGGGAAAGGCTTTTTGCAGATGGAGAGATTTTAACTGAAACTGAAAGGAAACCAAGAGGTAGAGGTGAAGAGGGAGAGCATTCCAGGCATAAGGAAGAAAGTAAATTATTAACCTAGTAGATCAGGGTGTTTATCTTGATTTTAGCAAAACATTTTATAAAAGAATCTCAGATTATTTTTATGCAAAAGATGAAGAGATGGGGACTGTGGTAACAAAGCTATACAGTTTTGAAATTGTTGAAAAGCCAAGAAGAGCAGTATATTTGATTCGTGCCCTCAAGTATAACTTACTATCAAGTTGTTCAAACATTTCATAGCCTTGAACAATGGGATACATTATCACTAAGTATAAAACTGAGATACACGATTAGAAGACAGCAAAATATAGTGGGAGGGAAGCATTTACTCATGTATCAGGACTCATTGGTAAAGACATTGAAGTTGGGAAATTCCAAAGGCAAAAGTAAAAGGTTAGTGCAGAGGATGAAATGAAGGGATAATGTTATAGAAATAATGAACATGACCTTGGACAAATTTCAAGAGATAGTGGAGGATAGAAGGGACTGACTTGCTATAATCCGTGGAGTCACAAGGAATTAGATACAATTGAATGAATACCAACAACAGCTAGAATCAGAGACCTGGGTTGAAAACATTCCTCTGATGACGCCTGGGTGACTGACCTCCCTAAATCTCATCTATAAAATGAAGAACTAGAACTAGATGCCATCGGAGGGTTTTTTCCAGTTCTGAATCAATGTAATTCAAAACAGAACCTAGCTCCGTGTGGCTGGAGTACACAGGAAAGGTTTCATGAAAGAGGTAAAGTAGGCTATGCTTGAAAAATTTATTAAAATTTAGATAAATAGAAGGCTGACCCAACTTTAAAAAAAAAAAAACAACAGGAAATGTTAGCAACAAAATAAAAGGAAATGGGATTAGAAAGGAAAAAGTAAGGTTTGATACTGCAATCTCCAAATGGCAACCAGACGACCATTAATCTGGGCTATAGTGGAAGGTATTCTTACTCAGGTTACTAGATTGCCTCTGAAGTTGCTTCTAACTCTGGGATTCCATAAAGAAAAATGTGCTGTTGTATTGCAGTTCAAAATCCTTTGGTAGAACATAGCAATTCTGCCTGAGCCTGGAGAGATCCCTCTCAAGTTGAGGAACATATCAAAGGCTGATGATAGACAGTGACATGAATTATGCATCACCTCTCCCCAGCAAAAACCCTTCCAGGGAGAGGGAAAGTTGTTTATTTTCAATGGAGCTAAGATAAACTGCTCAGACCAAAAGCTTTCTTCCCTGGAAAGCTCAGAGGGCAAGGATGCTCATAATGCAGCTGGGGCTACTGCCAGAAACACTGTTGTCTCCAAATCTTTGTCCAGATTTCAATCTATTGAGTCTAAATTACTTCCTTCCCACTACCTGACCCACCATTTTGTAAATATAGGTGTTCTTTAAAATGTAATATTAATGAACTGAGATAGCTCTCATATAACACTGGAATATTCTACTATTCCCAGGCTCAGAATTTGGGGTATTTGAGAGGTAATCATAATTATGAAAATATAGCCCCCATGCAATATGTTCTCTATCAACAGATCTGAAATCATAAATTTAATAATGAAGCTCTTAATTAGGATAGAATAGATATGCAATTATGGATAAGCACAAAACCTTTGATTTCACTAGCATTGGGAACTCAAATCAGCAATGACTTTGAAACTTATAATCTTAGAGGGCTACTTGAGAATTGAGAAATTAAGAATAATTATTCCTTCCACATTGTGAGTTTCCTCATCACAGATTTAATATATTGTAGGCCAATATAAGAAATTAATTGTCAGTTTAGGGGAGTTTTGCAGAAGCCATAGATGACATGAATGACAGCAGATGGCACAGAAAAAAGGGTTAAAAACTCAGAGATGGGTAAAAATATAAGTATGATATTATATACTATAAATATATTTTATCTTTTAGCAATATAATAACTCAGACTTCTTTGATACAAAGGGAGGGCCAAAAAAATTTTACATGGATTATCCCAGACCATGGAGGCACCATGGCCCTAACTCCCTGAAGGGATCACTGCTATTTGCCTAGACTCCCACACACAGCCTGTGTCAGAGCTGGAATTTGAATACAGAGCTTGGTTGCTCTAAAATCAGTTTTTTTCTCCACTGTGTCATCATGCTTCTACTGCTAATATTAGCATCTAATATGACTTAATAACATTTGAAGTATCTATGCTAAGCTAATGATTTTGGTCCTGAATTCCTATTACCATGAGCAGGTCAATTTCTCCTTTTTTTGCACCCCCTCCCAAAAAAGTTATTTATATTTCCATATCTCATTAAAGTTTACAAAGGGCTTTTCTAGCAATAACTGTGTGAAGGAAGTAGTACAAGTTTGATTGTCTATAACAGATGTAAAAACTAATTCAAAGAGAAGTGAAATGACTTGCCTAGAATCATATGGCAAATATCATTTGAAAGCCAATATTCAAATGACTTTTGACTCCATCTGGGTGGCACAGTGAAAAGAGCTCTGGCCCCAGAATCGGGAATTTCTAAATTCAAATCTGGTCTCAGATTCTGAGAAACTGTATAATTCTGGACAAGTCACTTAGCTTTTGTCTGCTTTAGTTTACTCATCTGTATCATGAGAATAATAGCATTTTATGTCCCAGATTAGTTGTAGCATCAAATGAAATAATATTTGTAAAGTACTTAGAACCATGCTTGGCACACAGTGAACACCTCATAAGTGTTTTTTCTTTCTTTTCTTCCTTCCATCCTTCCTTCCTACCTGCCTTTTTTCCTCCCTTCTTCTCTTCCTCCCTCCCTCTCCTTCCTTTTTCTATCCCTTCTTCCCTCCCTTCCTTTCTTCTTTTTTTTCCTTCCCTTCTTCCTTCCTTCTTTCTCTTCTTTCCTTCCTTCTTCTCTTCCTTCCCTGTAGAACTATACCCTTCTAATTATGCCATGTTTCCTCTATATTTATGCTTATTTATTTCATGAATATCAAGGATATGGGCAGCTAGGTGGTACAGTGCATACATAGAATGTAGGACCTAGAAGCAGGAAGACCTATCTTAGTGCATACATAGTGCATACATAGAATGTAGGACCTAGAAGCAGGAAGACCTATCTTCAAATATGGCCTTACTTACTAGATATATGAACCCAAGCAAGTCACTTAACTTTGCTTGCCTTATATGAAAAATGAGCTGGAGAAGGAAACAACAGGCTAAAAAACCAAATGAATTTATGACACAACTTAAATAACTGAGTAACAATATCAAAAACATACTCTGTTAAGGCACAATATAGAATGAACAAATACCTTGCATTCACAGTCAGTAGGAGATAAATTCCTGCTGAATGAATATGAAAGATACTGCTGTCCTCAAAAGGAATTTGCAGGAGAGAGGACTAGAATTCTTCTGGGCTATTTCTTAGTATTTTTGAGGTGGAGAGAGAGGTTGGACACCATCAAGTCTAGCCCTATTCTTTCCTTTTATAAATAAGGAAACTGAGACCCAGAAAGAGTAATTTGCCCAAAATCACATAGCTATTAAGTCAAAAACTTGTGACTTGAACCAAGGTCTTTTGATTCCCCTAATAAGATGCTGCCTCATTAGATATTAGTTCACACAACCTCCCCGAGAGATATATGTTTATCCCATGGTGACCACAGATTGCACATTCCACATGACCCTTTTAGATGGCGACAATATTGTAAGTACCACATATGGGAAGGACAATTAACTTTCTAATAAGCTGGCTGAGAGCCAGGTGCTGGGTATTCAACCTCAACTCATCCTATAGTTGGATGGGGAATTGGTTTTTTTCCCCCAAGTTCCTGATTCCATGCACAGCATGAGTCCCGTGTGACTTTCAAGAAGGACAGGGCACTCCCATAAATCACATTGTGAGAAATGAATTCCAACCCCTGACCTGAACCACAAACAACTTGAAAATAAATTGATCTTACCCGATTTAAATGAAGAGACCAAACAGTGTTCTCTGTGGGGGAAACACTGAGTACCCCAAGTGGTTTGGCAAGAAGGCAAGCAAAGGCAGCCTTCATGTGAACCCCAGGGAGTAGGATTTCCCTTCTGGGCACTCTGAAAGGAGCCTCTTTGTCTTAAGTTGTCTCTAAGAACAACTTGCCTTTTGTGATCAAACCTGCCAGCAGTTGATGCCACAGGAACTAGAATGCCCTGTCCTTCCTCCAGACTAAGGGAGGGGTCCTGGGCCTGAGGCCCAGGATAGTCACAGAAGGAGGAGAAAAGACTGTTTCTGGGAGACAGAGAGAGCCTGGCTGCACTCTGTTGCAGGTGCTCCTGTCACGCTCCATTAGCAATCTGAAGGCTCACGCCACTTTTCCATCTGGACCCCAGGACACTCAGGTTTGAGGGATGCTCCATCCAGACTGTTGGGTTGCACTCTAGTTCCTCTAGGCAAGGAGTTCACAGGCTATTTAGCCCAGTTGGAGAAAACACTCTGCTAATGAGACCAAAGTTATGACTTTGATTCCCCATTGGGCTGGTTTGCTTCCCTCTCCATCAAGGCTAGAGACCGTACCCCCAGCCCTGGCTGTCTATCTGATAAATCATCAATAAAAATATATTGAAGAATCATTAGGCTATAGAGGAAGATCTTTATAAATATATCACATAATGAATAAAGTGATCAAGATAAATGCAGGAATTTTCTCTCTGACTTTTATTTTTATGGTATTTTATTTTTTCAAATATATGCAAAGATAGTTTTCAACATTCAACCCTGCAAAACTTTGTGTTCCAACTTTTTCTCCTTTCCCAAGACATCAAGCAATCCAATATAGGTTAAATGTGCAATTCTTCTAAACATATTTCCATATTCATTATGCTGCACAAGAAAAATTAGATCAAAAGGGGAAAAAACATGAGAAAGAAGAAAAAACCTAGTAAACAAACAACCACCAAAAAAAGAACCCAGCAAAAATATTATGCTTTGATTCACATTCAGTCTCCATAAATTCTCTCTCTGAACGCAGATGGCTGTATCACATTTGACTTTTATTAGCAATGTGACTATGGTCAAGTCATTTAAACATTTTGAGCCTGGGTTCCCCAACAAGAAAATAAGGAATGCTAAAATGAAAAATAAACAAATAATACTAACGTCTATAATTACTGCATAGGGTTGTCTTGAGGATCAAAGAGAATAATATATGGAAATTAATTTAAATGACTGTTGTGAGTATTAAGCAAATATTAGAAAAAGAAAGAGGTATAGGATTATCAGGCCATAAATGTAGAGCTAGAAGAAACCTCAGAGGTCATCTAGACAAATCCTTAATTTTACTATTAAAGAAATTTAGGCTCAAAGAGAATAATTGTCTTGTACAAGATTATACAGATTGTAAATGATGCTGAGAGTTGAATCCCAGGACTCTGACTTGATTCTCTGTCCCAAGGAGGGAAAAGATTTAGTTGAGAAAAGAGAACATATACATAAAATGAGGGTGGGAAAAGAGATAAAGATACATCCTGGTTAGTGGAAAAACAACTCAGCATGTTGTCTATGATAGGTAGAGGATTATAGGATTAAGAATTAAAAGGGAACTTGAAAGTCTTCTCACTCTATCACTGCCATTTGGAGAAAAAAGAGAGACTTGGAGAAAGTATATGACTTGTTCATTAAGATAGAATATGTCTAACTAGAGTTTGAATTTAATGTCTCTTTTTCCTGCATTTGATATTACTGACCACACATGTATGAAATATATATATGTGTGTGTGTGTGTGTATTTACATATGAGTATATATACATATAAAGTTTTTTATATGTATACATATTATTTATATATATACTATATGTACTATATATATATATATATATATATATATATATATAATTATCTCTTCCACATTATGAGGATTAAGGGCATGGAACCCCAATGACCTGGGAAATCTCCCATAAAAATTTTTGGCCCTCTCTTTATACCAGAGAAGAAGTCTGAATTTTTTTCTTTTTTCTTTTTTCTTTTATGGGGTGTTTACAGTATTTTATTGTAAAATTTACATTTTGTGTCATCAGCTTTCTCAAAACTTCCAAAAAATGTCTCCTTTTGATTGCTTATGCTAGGAACCGCTAGATGGCGCAGTGAATAGAGCACCAGTCCTGAAGCCAGGAGGACCTGAATTCAAATTCAACATCAAACACTTAACACACATTGGATGTGAGACCCTGAGCAAGTCACTCAACTCTAATTGCCATGCCAAAATAAAAATTCTTATCCAGACCCTTGATATATCAAAAAACACAATGAGATAAATCACTATAAGGAAGGGATAACTGTATACATATATGTACAAATAAACATATATCTATATCTCCACATATATACACAGATATGACTAGTTTGCTTGCCTCTCTATCAAAACCAGAGACTTTGTGTATACACATACATACATATTCACACATGTATGTATGTATGCACATATCACTATGTGCACATATATATATACATATAAATATTCATAAATGGACAGATAGACATGCAGACAGATGGACAGATAGATGGACAGGTAGACTAGATAGATGGATGGAAAGAGAGAGGGGTTGAGAGAGAGAAAGAGAGAATCATCAAACTTTTTATCTGCTGGATTTAAACTCTGAGGACTTCACTTTGTGTCCCAAATTTGCCACTTTCTAGCTAGATGATGTTAGGTAGGTCATTTAGTCTCTGGAGAATCTATCTATAATTTCTTCAACAAAAGAAGAAGTAGTATATTGGCCTAGTTACCTTACAAAGCTGGATATGTGACAGTATTGCTTAAACCTGAAAGTACTATATAAGTAATGATAATAATAGTAGCTACCATTTATTTAGTAGTTTCAGATTTGCAAAATGCTTTACAAATAATATCTTTTTAGTTTTCCTAACACCTTGGGATTTCAATTCTATTATTATACTCATTTTACAGATATGGAAACTTAGGCAGACAGAAGTCATGACATTCCCAAGATAACTTAGCTAATAAGTATCTAAAGTCAGATTTGAAATCGGATGTTCCTGTTTCCAGATTCAGTACTCTATCTAGTGTATTCCCCTGTACCCTGAGTATGAGCCAATATTATTATTATTATTGAGAAATAAAATGATATAATATGGATTATGAGCCGACTTTAGAGCTATCATTTAAAAAATTTGGACACACAAAGTACCTTGAAGTAGGGGATAGGCACATTCCTGGAGACCCAACTCAAGTCGGAGTTATGGGAGGGAGTCCAGAGTGGGAATTATGTAAGATAGCCTTAAGAAGAAGGCAGTGGAGATGCATTAGATGCTTGGGGGAGGAAGGATGATGAGTTTTAAAGAAAACCAGGGATTCCAAGAGGTAGAGGTGAGAAAGGAGGGCATTTCAGGTATAAGGAAACTAAATTCAAAGACATGGCATGAAGAAATTGAGTATCATGGATGAAGAATGGCACAAAGGTCAGTTTGACAAGACTATAGAATATGAGGAAGGGAATAATGTGTGATAAGGCAGGAAGGCTAGCTTGGGTCTAGGCTGTGAAGGTCTTTCAATGAAAAGCAAAGGAATTTATACTTGTTCCTATATGTAAAGAAATAGGGAGTCCCTGGAATTTGTTGGGGAAAGAGGTTTTCATTAGGGAAATTACTCTGGCACTTCTTTGAAGGATACATTGGATTAGGAAGAGATTTGAATAAAAGAGACCCATTAGGAGGTCCAGACAAATTGTGATGAGGACATGAACTAGGGTAGTAGCTGAAGTGAGGTATAACTGAACTGGGCATAACTGAGAGATGCTATGGAAGGAAAATGATCCAATCAGATCTGTGGAGTAGGGGTGAATGAGACTGGAGTCAAGGAAGACACCAGGTCTTCAAATTTGGTAACTAGAATGGTGGTAGTGCCCTCAACAGAAAAGTGAGGGAGGAACAAGATAATGAAATATTCATTTATGTATCTCTTAATATTTACCACATACTAAGCTAAGCACTTTACAAATACTGTGTTATCATGTGCAAAAATGTTTGTGGCAGCCCTTTTTGTAGTGGCAAGAAACTGGAAATTGAAAAGATGCCCATCAATTGGAGAATGGCTGAATAAATTATGGTATATGAATGTTATGGAATATTATTGTTCTGTAAGAAATGACCAACAGGAGGATTTCAGAGAGGATTGGAGAGACTTGCATGAACTGATGCTGAGTGAAATCAGCAGAACCAGGAGAACATTATACACAGCAGCAAGACTATACGATGATCAATTTTGATGGGCATGGTTCTCTTCAACAATGATGTGATTCAAACCAGTTGTTCTGCGATGAAGATAGTCATATACATCCAGAGAGAGGCCTGTGGGAACTGAGAGTGAACCACAACACAGCATTTTAACGCTTTCTGTGAATATTTCCATGCATTCTGTTTTCCTTCTTAGGTTGTTTTTTTTTTTCTTCTTCTCTTTCTAGATCTGATGTTTCTTGTGCAGTAAGATAACTGTATAGATATGTATACATGTATTGTACTTGTCATATAATTTATCCTATCTAGCATGTATTAGATTACCTGTCATCTAGGGGTGGGGGGAGGGGGGAGGGAAAGGAAAAGCTTGGGAAAAAAAAAGTTTTTTTGTAAAGGTGAATGTTGAAAAGTCACTCATGTTTTGCAAATAAAAAGCTTTATTAAAAAAAAAAAAAACAAATACTGTGTTATTTGATTCTCATACCAACCCTACCAGATAGATAGGGAAGCTTGGGGAAGGGAGGTAATGGGTACTTCTTTGTACACATTAAGTTTGAGTTACCTACAGAATATCTAGTTTGAAATATCCAGTAGCTATTTTGCTGATTTGAGACCATAACTCAGGAGAGAAATTATTACTGGATGTATAGATCTGAAAATTATTTTCATTAAAATGATAATTGATATCATAGGAACTGATGAAATCATCATAGAGAAGAGAGCCTGAGATAATTTACTGGGGTATACCCACTGTTATTTGGTGTGAGGGGAATAATGTTCCAGCAAGAGACTGACAAAAAGTAATCAAATAGGAAATAGCAATGTAACAAAATACCCTTGATGAAAGAGCATCTAAATTATTACTAATGCTGAGAAATTCAAGAGAGAGGAAGAGAGACAGAGAGGCAGAGGGAAGGAGGGAAGGAGAGACAGAGAGAGACAGACAGAGAGAGAGAGAGAGAGAGAGAGAGAGAGAGAGAGAGAGAGAACAAAAAAAACTAGAACAAAGTCTACTAAATCTAACAATTAAGAGCCCATTTGGTAATTTTGGAGAGAACAATTTCAGATGAGTGATGAGGCTAGGATCCAGATTGTAGAAGATATAGAATAGAGTAAGTAGACATCTTTTGACTGAAAGGGGGCAAAGAAATATAGGATGATAACTAGAGAGGATTGTAAAATCTAATGAGAACTTTTTAAGAATGTGGACACATTTGTAGACAAAAAGGAAAATCAGTAGATAGAGAGAAATTAAAGATTAGAATGGGAGGGTGAAAGGGGGCTCTCTGATAGAAAAAATGGGAAGAAGAATAAGATGAAGGGTATATGTAGATGACTAGCTTTATTAAAGAGAAAGTTCTTTTCATCAGACACTAGAGTAAAAGATGGTATGGTTAGTGATGATTATTAAGGAATTGTGGGATGAAAACTTTGTGGAGGGAGGAGTAGGAAGGAGCTCAAGGTGAAAGGCCTAAATTTTCTCTGGAAAGTAAAATTTTCTCAAATCCTCAGGTGAAAGGACTAAAGGAATTTATAATAGTGGAAGCTTAGGGAGCTAAGAAAGTTTGAAGATTGAAGAGAATCAATTAAGAAAGAGTAAAAGGACTGTCTTGTTACAGTGAAAGCCCAGTTGAGATTAGGTAACAGGATTCTGTAGTGGACTCCGTCATACTATGATGGTAGATAGTGGGAGCAAGATTTGAGAAAGCATGACAAACAATAGGATCAGGGAGCAAAAGATTTAAGAGTAGAAGAGAGTATAAGGTTTAAATGGTTCGCTAAAGAGTTGAAACTGAGAAGGAAGGGGAGTATAAACAAGCTTCAAAAAAATTGTTCTAGAAGGAATGAAGCATAGGAAAGATGGAATAGTAGATTTGAATGTGACAAAAGAATGTCAGAATTCCAATATACCACAACTATTCTCAATTATATATAAAACAAATTTCATAGTAGGTACTTGTTAAATAAATGCCTGATGGTTCTTTCAATCTGCTGATATAAAAATGTAATTTTTAAAGAATTCATTACCCTTTATGCACTAGTGTGTATATTCTTCTTTTAGCTTGGCCCAGTATTACATTGTGTGTGTGTGTGTGTTTGCCAAATATCATGACACTAGAAGATTCATACTCAACTTATGGTTGAGTATGAGTTATATGAGTTATGTCTTCTTTTTTTGGACACTTGTACTATGTAATAAGGGTCTTACTTTCCAGTAGAGATTAACTACTATATTTTCTTTTGCTTCTAGAAAAACTAATAAATACCCCCTGAGATACTACCAGACATCTATGGGTTCTCCCAATTGTCCATTTTGAGCCCAGGACTACTAAGGAACAGAAAAATAGGGCAGAGAACACTTGTCACCTATTTGTCACTTATTTGAACCATCAATAAACAATACAAGGAAAAGAGATAGAAAGAATATAAAGGGAGATTTTACTTCCTCCTCCTCCCCCCCCCAATGTTTATGGGCGTACCTTGCTGAGAAGAGTACAATACTAATCAATAAACCAAAAGATGAAAAAGAGTGCATAAAGAATTTAAAATCATACAACCAGCATTTGTCAAAGACAAGATTCTAACTAAGGTCATATTGAATCCAGAAGCAGTTCTTTATTTATTATACCCCAGTGTTTCTTACCACTATTAAAGGACATAAAGTAAACAGAAGCAGGATGATACTATAGGGGGAACAATGGATTTGTAGACTTGGGGTCGACTGTCACTTTTATTAATTGTGTGATCATCATAAATTCCCTGAGTCGTCTTCTATCCTTTAGACCAAGAGACTGGGAATAAAGAAGACTTGGTCCCAGTTCTGCTTCTAAGCCTACTAAGTGATTACAGGTAATTTCTTATCTTCTTAGTATCTCAGGTAACTCTGTATGGCTCTAAGTTGCAAAGGGATAGCTAATCTGTATTGATAGAATGAGTTTCCACAACAGAGTTCCTCATGCCAGTGCAATCACGGGTCCAGAGTGGGACCTGTGAGGGGGGTCAGTTGTAATAATAAAGGCACTAGCTCCCTTACAAGTTTGTCAGGAATGTTAAATGAGATAGATGGCGAATGCTAAAGAATTCCACAAGCTCCAGAGTGCTATATAAATGTGTTACTACTAGTTGACTCAGTTTTAACTTTTCTCCTGCCAAAAGACATGATCAAGGACCAGATAACCTTTGATAATCTCGTTGTCTCCAAGGACTATGATAAAAACCCAGCAGCTCCATTTCAGACTCTGGGTGAGGAGAATTTGAAGCTGTCTCTCTGACCCACACTTCAAGGGGTCTCCATAAAGATGGATGCCTGTGAGAAAGAGATGGGGCAACTTGAGAAAGTGACTCAGCAGGACCAGATGTTATTTATTCAAGAGTTCATTTATTTGGATCAACTAACGTATGAAATAGCAGGGCTTCTGACAAGGACATGTGATACTCTATTTCCTTGGAGATTAAGAAGTTGCAGACATTGTCTCTGTCCTCCAAAGTCAGCTTTAGGAATTCAGAGTAAGTCTCAAAGTTCAAGCCACTGTGGTATGTAAAGGACACCCGGGAAGCCCTCAGTTGTCCTGATTCACCATGGGCTGCACCATGGGTGGAACCCCATATTTCCTAGGGCTTTTTTAATGAGCCATAGAAAATATGAACAAGGGAGACTTCCATGCTTGTTGGTTTTAATATTGGATATATTAGATGACTTGAAATTCCACTTCACAGCTCTGGGGGTTAAGGAGGTTAGGAGGAAGCACTGGGGGGAGAAGAGTGGAGGAGACATAAGAGAATATTGTTCAAGGACCTTTTGGTACCTCAGTATGCAAGTTATTTAACCCATGAGAGGTAAGGTTTAAAGAAAGAACTCAGGTCCCAATTCTAGGCTTATTGACTTTGTAAGCACTTAATTTCTCTGCATCTAGCTCCTAATGACTATAAAATGGATAACACTTGTCCTTTAAACTTCCCTGGGTAGCAATGGGAAAGGAACAAGCATCATCTATGTGCCAGGTACTGAGCTCATCAGTAGGTTTACAAAGAAAGACAAAAACAGGTCCTGCCGTCAAAAGAGCTCAGAGTAAATGAGACAGACAGCATGTAAATAACTAAGTAAATATATATGTATGTATATAGATAGAGAGAGAGATAGAGAGGTATAGATATAGATAAACATAGGTATAGATATAGATACAGATATAGATATATAAGGAATAAATTAAAGATAACTTTGGAGAGGAATGCACTAGTTGCTGAGGAACTAGAAAAGATCTCTCAAACAAGGTAGTCTACTAAGGCTAGGAAGCCATTCCATAAGGGATCATGGGCCATGTCTCTCCCCAAACTGAATTTGATCCACAATCTAAATTATCTACAGTTCTGTCTCTGAATATTCATATTGGAACTTCTATAAGCATTTGTGTTTGGCCCTTCCTTTCCCATAATTTTTAATTATTTTTGTTCTCTCAGCCCTAAAGCTAAAGAACTCGCCTAAAACCATATAAATGAAAGAAGCAAGATTCAAATCCAGATCCTGTCTCTCCAGAGTCAGAGCACTTTCCACTGTACTAATTGTTTTGGTCCTAATTGACTCAGAGTGAATGTAAACAGCAATCATTTCTGTTTTGGCCAGAAATATGGAGGGTCTTCCCCTCTCTGATTTATTTATTTATTTAGATTTTTTTCTTTTTTTCTTGATATGGTAAAAGAGACCATTTTTTTGCCTCAATTGCTACCTAGTCAATCACTGATGGGTTCAGCCTCAGTCAAATTGAGACCTATTAAAAACTCTAGCTTACAAAGGCTAAGGTCTCCCATTTCATCCAGAGTCACCTCCAGTTTTCCTGATCTATATCTGGCCACTGAACCCAGGTGGCTAGAGGGGAAAGTGAGGCAGGTGACCTTGCACAGTCCTCCCTCACTTGAATAAAATTCACTTATGGCATTGCCTCCCTGTTGACAAACAACAATAATCACTAGCTTCTAAGAGCCAAGGAGATTTCCTTCCTACTTGCTGTCATTTCATGACATTGGAAATATGGCCAATTATATAAAGTAATATTCCTTGCCTGTGCTGCTATCTGCCATCACACTTCTAGGCTAGTTTTGTCTAAAGCAGACACTTATCTGGCTTGACTCAAGCCTCTAGCCTGGTGGTGATGAAAGTGGTCATGTCTTGATTAGAAGGTCATAGATTTAGATCTGAAAGAAACTTTAATGCAACTCCCTCATTTTACAGATGAGGAAATAAAGATTCAGAAAGGTTAAGTGATTTGCCCAGACTCATACAATCAATAAATCTGAGATGGTATCTGAAGTCAGGTCTCCCCCACTCCAAGTCTAGTTTCCTTAACACTATACCATTCAATCCCTCTGAGGGAAGAGAAGAATTGAATATTTCATTGTTTTAGCATCCCCAGAACTTAGCACAGTACCTGAATTCTAATAGGTACTTAATAAAATCTTGTTGATAGTTTGATTATGATGATGAAAAAGCCTTCTAAAGAACTCCAATTTTATCCCTACTGATTTTCCAAGGTTCTCTCTAGTATTATAGTACAATCATTTGAAACTCTGATTATCATGGCTGATCTAGCACAGTGCCTGCCTATTTTTAGACAAAATTAATCATTTCCAGGAGCTATTTTTGGTTCAGATAATATCCCAGGCACAGAGAAGCTTCACAGAGAAGCTTCTTCATTAACTTCCAGGGAGAATGTAAACAAGGTTAGCTCTCCAGCTCAGCAAGTTCCCTATCCAGCTAGCTCTTCCATAAGGATATGCTCTTCTCAGTGAAATTTGGCTCTTACTTTGGTCTGAAACTGTGATGCCTCATGTGCCACAAAGGGGGATTTAATGAATTGGAACAGCAAATGCTGAATCAAGAACTTCACTGACACTGCACCATTTATTTTTCATAGAATATGCCACTGAATTCTAACTCTGTCTTTTTCTCTGTCTCTATCTGTCTCTGTACATGTTTTTCTTTCTCCTTCTGTGTGTATATGTGTGCATCTCTTTCTGCCACTTGCTCTGTGTCTCTTTGTCTCTGTGTCTCTATATCTCTCTGCCTGTGTCTCTGTCACTCCATTTCTATCTTTCTCTCTTTGTGTATCTCTGTCTCTGTCTATCTCTCTCTCTATCTCTCTCTCCATCTCTCTTTCTCTCTGTGTGTCTTGTGTGTGTTTCTTTCTCCCTTCATGCATATGTGTGTGCATCTCTGTCTGTCTCTCCATCAAAAGTACTCATTTTCCTCATGTATAAAATAAGAGATCAAAAAAGTCAAATTGACCTTCTTGTTGCTCCTCATATGAGACCTTCCATCTTCTATCTCCATGCCTTTGACTCTCTCTCTTGCCTGGATCACTCCCACTCCTCACTTCTATTTCTTAGGATCCCTAGTTTCCTTCAAGATCCGACTCAAATACCATGAGTTCTTCTGCAAGACGTCTTTTTTGCTTCATCCACGGTAATACCACAACTCCCACAAATTTTCTATTTTGTATATATTGTGATTTTCAGTTACTTCTTACTCTTCATGATCCTATTGGGAGTTTTCTTGACAAAAATACTGGCATAGATGGCCATTGCCTTCTCTAGAAAGACAGTTTTAACAGATAAGTAGGTGTTCAAAGCCAGATTTAAACTCATGAAGATGATTCTTTCTGATTCTAGGTCCAGCCCTCTATTCACTATACCACCTAGTTGTCCATATAGTTTTATGTGTTCAGATTACAGATAAATTATAATCCTTAAGTATTACTTCTGTTTAGTCATATCTGGCACATAGAAGGTATTTAATAAATGTTTGTTGATTAATTGATTAAGATAATCAAACAGTATCAAACAGCTAGTAAGATCTGACCATGTTACTCCTACTCCCCTCAATAAACTCCATTGGCTTCCTATCATTTCTAGGATCAAATACAAAAGCCTCTTTTTTGATTTTTCAAAGTCCTTCATAACTTATAACTACCCTCCATTCTACATCTTTCTCATCTTCATGCACCTTATATTTCACCATGAACTCTTCTCTTTGATCTCCTGGTTATTCCATGAATAAGACATTCCTCTCTCTGCTCCAGACACTTTTTCTGTCTTCCTGGAATGTTCTTTCTCCTTGTCTCCACCATTTTCTCTGGCTTCCTTCAACTTCCAACTAAAATCCCACCTTCTACCAGAAGTCTTTCCCAATCCTTCTTAATTCTAGTGGTGCCCAACACTGTGTTAAGTGCTTTACAAATATTACCTCATTTTACCTTAACAACAATTCTGGAAGGTACGCATTACTATTGACCCATTTTTAAGTTAAAAAAACTGAGATAGGCAGAAATTAAGTGACTTGCCCAGGCTTCCACAACCAGAGAGTATTTGAAGCTAAACTGAACTCAGGTGTTCTTGACCCCAGGTCCAAAGTTCTATCTCATGAACTATCTAAAAGTAAAATATAACTCTCTTCTCAAATAATCTTGAATTTATAGACCTGTGTTTATATGATGGATTTTCCCCTTCCTTTCCCCAAAGAAAATTCTAAACTCTCTGAGGGCAGAAACAATTTCATTTATGTCTTGTTATCCTTGTTGCTTAACACATTTCCCAGCATATAATACAGTTTTTTTGTACAGGAATCTGAAATCTCATCAGTATGGGCAATTCCCTCTGGCAATGGAGAACATACTCAATCCATAGGTCCCATAAATGCTCCCACAAATGTTCAACAAGATCACTCAGCATTCTGAGAGATTTCCTTTCTCTCTCTCAGCTTTGGATGGATACCAGTGGAATATGTAGGCTGCTATTAGCTATTCCTCATTTATGCTGTATGGCTGGCTAAACTCTACATATATATATATTTGTCATTCATATACATATACATACATGTATATATATGGAATTCATATATATGTATATCAATGACAAAAGTATACATGTAGTACTTGTTAGATGAGGCTAGCTAAGTACATCTTAATTTTATCCCCAAAAGTTTTTATTTTTAAATTTTAATTTAATTGCATGATACAATCAGTATTATAGACTATTATATTTGTCAACATAGTTTCTTTTCACAGTCATCAAGCATCCTATCTGATGCAACAATCTGTGATACACCAGTCTTAATCATACAGAGATCTTTATCAACCTAAAAGAACATATTTTCTTAAAGTAAAATGGAAAATAAATAACCCATAAAATAATGCAGCATTTTACTTTTATTATTGCTTTTCTCTGATTATAATGTAGCAAACTAAGGTGATAGCAATCCATTATTTATTAATAAGGAATTCAGAGACTGGCATAAGGATAACACCACTTTGGGGTTTTTTAGATTGCCAATTATCAAAAACTCATTTGTTAATCTGTTCTTCGTGGTCAAATTTTAATTTAGGGATGAAGATAAGCAAGTTGATTTGTTTAAACACAAAGAAGAACAGAACTATAAATAAAGTATAATAATATAAATTCTCTACATTATCCTGTATTGGCCAAAAATGTAAGTGATAATTCAGGGGCTATTTTGAAGAATATGACTATTTTAAGAAAGGCTTATTTCCAAATCCTCTCACTGCACTCCAAAAACATGATTCCATAATGTTGTTAATTGTTTCTCATGGTTTTTAGTTGATTCTCTAGGATTCTCTAAATATATCATCTGCAAAAAATGATAGTTTTGTTTCATCATTACCCACTCTAATTCCTTTAATTTCTTTTTCTTTTCTTATTGCTAAAGCTAAAATTTCTCATAATCCCATAATAGCAATAATCTTCAACTGCTACTTGAGGAATCATATCCTAAATGATTTAATTGTAGACACAGAAAATTATACAACAAAAGATTATGTCTTCAATAAATGGGAATATGTTTTCATTAACTGTAAACAATACTATTGACTGTGGACACTCTGAATGGGTCAGTGTTCTGAACAGATCAGTCCACTGCTAGGCTGGGTTTAGCAAGTTGCCTGGTGGCTGAGTCATTACTTCACCGAGCATAATGACTGCCAGACTGGACAAGGCATTCTTCTCATTATTCTCATGGCCTAGTATCTCTGCTAGATGGATTAATTTCTAATGGACAGTGGCAGATTTTACTATTTTTAGCCTCTAACTTGACTGGATACTGCTTTTTATTATTATTATTATTATTAGCTGAGGCAATTGGGGTTAAGTGACTTGCCCAAGGTCACACAGCTAGGGAATGTTAAGTGTCTGAGACCAGATTTGAACTCAGGTCCTTCTGACTTCAGGGCTGGTGCGCTATCCACTGTGCCACCTAGCTGCCCCTGGATACTGCTTTTTCTAGCAAGGGAATCATTTCCCTTAGTTTAGGAAAGGCAAAAGTCTATCCTCTTGGATTCCCTCAGAGATTTTGCTCTGAGGTTTGCCATTTCCAACGAGAAGGTGAGAAAAACCTATCCTCTCTTGTTTGACCATTTGTTCTTGGTTCAGAGGTGGCTTCTATTTGTGGAGAATTCCATCCATACTTGTGACTTTCACCCATTTTTACCTTCCCTTCTCCCTGTTGTATATGAGTGAGATTGAATTACGTAAAGTCATCAGCCTCAATTTTTCCTCCACAACCCTCTGGGTCTAATGACAAGACATAAATCAGGATGACTAATAATGGCCTAGGATGCAGTGGGAGTCCTTGGTTTTTTTAAGCTAGGTTTTATCAAATATCAGTTTGTTTGAGACAATACAATTCAGTAATTAAAGAATAGGTAAAAACAGAGGTCAAAGATTGTCTAGTTTACCTTCACTTTTGAAGAGAAAAAATCACTTTTGGAGAGAAAGACCTTCACAGTTTCATTTGCGGTCAAGACATTGCCCTGCTGATGTCATTGATCCTCTCTGAGAATGAAGGTTGAACAATCACTTGTGAAGAGTAGTAGCTGCCCCCCCGGGGACACAACCAGCCAGTTTCAGTTGGGAAATACTGCTATTCCCTCCTCTTCCTCCTCCTCTTCTTCCTCTGTCCACATAGGGAGTCGTTCCCTTACATATAGATGTTCTGTCTAAAAAGCTATAAATTTTGATTGTTTATATTTTACAAAATATCATAGGGCTTGGGGGCTAGATTTTTCCTCTACTTAATTATTCTGTCATTGGTTATTGGTTTTATTGGTACAATAATCTCTTTTGTCTCATGCAGTTTTCATTTATGATTTCTTAACATATAGCTCTGAAAAATAAGGCTTAATAAAGTACATTGAGATTCAAATAGAACTACTTGGTTATGCCTTAGTCCCAAATTTCTCTAGCTTTCACTCATTAGTTAATAATGTGTCCTAACCCAAGCCTCACTAGCTCATTGTTTAGGCTCTGATGAGTTTAAATAGTAATTGTTTCTGTTCTAGACAGAAATTCTAGGGGTCTTCCCTTTCCAAATTGATTCCCTTGTGAAGGCAAGCTTATATCTTGTTTAATCTTTAATTACTTAATTGGTATTGCCTTAGACAAATTAAAAAGACTAAGATCTCTCTCTATATCCTGAGTCATTGTCAGTCATCCTGCTATGTCTTGCCACTGGATTCAGATGACTCTGGAGGAAAAGATAAGGCTGATGACTTTGCACAGCTCAGTCTCACTCAAGTCCAATTCAATGGCAAGTCAAGACATCACCCTCCTGATGGCATTGGTTTTCTTTGAGAAGGAGAGACAAAGAAGAATTCCTGTTGGACTCTCTTTAGAAAGAATGGCTGATGACAAGATATTGAAGTGTTCTGCTCCCTCATTTTAATCCAATTCATTTGCCTGTCATGGGGTCACCTCCCTGATGTCATGGCCCTCAAGGGCAAACAACAACAATAACCTGGAGCAGGTTCATTTTCTCACCTTTTCATATACATTTGTTCTATTGAACAAGCCTCAGAGTCTTTGTAAGATGTAGAATGCTTCCTTTATTTCCAAAATAAAGACCTGCCTTTTACATCTCAATCTCTCTATGTTACTGTTTCTTTTCCCTTAGGACCAGTAGTATACCTGTGGGGTAGCTTGGTGGGGCAGTGGATAGATCACTTAACTTGGAGTCAGGAAGATTCCTCTTTACTTTCAAATTTGGCCTCAGACACTTATTAGATGTGTGACCTTAGGCAAGTCACTTAATCCTGTTTGCCTTCATTCTTTATCTGTTAAATGAGCTGGAGAAGGAAAAAGTAAACCACTTTTGTATTTTTGCCAAGAAAACCCAAATAGAACCATGGAAAGTTGGACAGAACTGAAAAATGACTTAGCAATATGCATGTAACACTGAAGGTCATAGAATCATGTAATAATCCTTTTTTTTTTTGGTCCTTCTTTATGTTCTGAGAAGTTCGTGTATATTGATATTAAGTTCAAAATAAAAAGATTTTTTTTTACAAACAAATTTAAATGAAACTTCAGTGTATATTTGTCATTAAAGTTCACAATGGCCTGAGGCTAAGCTCCAGATGCAATAACCTATTGCAACATTGCTAAAGTCCACAGATTTGCATCTTCTGCTCCTTTTCTTTTTCCTTCTCAAACACAAGATACTCCCAAATAGAACACATCATTTTTCCTCCTAAACCTTTCCTTCTTCTCGAGAGCATCACTATCGGTCCAATCATCCAGACTCTCAACTCCAGTCAATGTCATCCTTGATTCCTATCTCACTCCCCTCATATAGCCAAACCACTGATAAATCTTGTTCCTACATTTACATCATCTCTTGTACATGCCCCCTTTTCTCCACTCCCAGCTACCATTCCAGTGATTTTTATCAATTTACATTTTGACTATTGCAATAACCTTTTTATTGGTCTTTCTGCCTCATAATCCACCCACTACAATCTGGCTTTCTTATATTGTTACCAAAATGATTTTCCTGAAAGATGTCTGCCCAAGTCAGCCTCTTGCTCAGTAAACTCCATTGTCTCATTGGTACCCCCAGGATAAAGTTTCCTGTTTGGTATTTAAATCTCTTCACAACCTGGCCAATTTCTTTCTTCTCATTCTTCTCCCTTCACTAACTGCATGATCTAACCTTACTGTCTTTCTGTCACAAAAATTTTTCTCTAGTCTTTATTACTTAGTTCAATGGCTGGTATTTAATAGGTGCTTAATAAATTCTAGTTGACTGACTACATTTACATTGACTATCCCCAGTGATAAAAATGTTTTCCTTCTTCACCTCTGCTTAATTTCCCTGCTTTCTTTCAATGCTCAATTCAAATCCTACCTTCTATGGAATCTGTCCTAGAACCTCCCCCCACCTCTAACCCCCTTAATCTTTCCTTCTGAAATCATCTTTTGTTTTTCTATGTTCTTTAAATATTACTTTCATATTTTTCTTCCCCTTTAGAATATGATACCTTGAGTGAAAAAAAAACTGGATTTTTTTCTTTTCTTCATATCCCCAACATTTAGTACAGTCCTCAGCATATAGTAAACATTTAATAAATGTGTATTGACCAACAGATTTACCAATCTACTATAGCCCTACACTTTCAGAGTTGTTTTTTTTTAAGAAACATGATACTCTAATGGAAACATCTTTCTATTAAAGAGTTAGGTTTTTGTATCACTTCTTTATCCTGATTCCCTTCCTATCTGACTGCTCCTTCTCCATCTCCTTTGGTGGATCTTTATCCATGCCATGATACCAGCAGTAGTTGGTCCCCAAGACTTTATCTTGCACTACCTTCTCTTCTCCATCTATACCTTCCAACTCAATGATCTCATCAATGTCCATAGTTTCAGTTATCATATCTCTGCAGATAACTCCCATTGTTATCTTGTATCTAGTCATTCTTGTATCTCCAACTACAATTTATATATCTCAAACTGGATATCTTTTAAATATTTAAACTCAACATATCCAAAATTAAGCTCATTATTTTCCCCATACGCCCCCAAACCCTTTCCTCTTCTTAACTTCTTTACTACTGATTGGGCTGCTACTAATCTCTCAATTACCTACAGTTTCAATCTAGAGGTTATTCTAAACTCCTCACTATCTCCCATCCTTCTCCATATCCAATCAGTGGTTGTTTTATAATTTCTATTTTTAGAAGGTCCTTCATATTTGTGCCTTTCTCTCCATTAACACCGGCTCCGGAGCCATCTTTTCACCTAGGCTGGGCCAGGGAGGTCACTTTTCTCATGACTTAGTACCTCTGCTAATGCACAGAAGACCCTGGTACAGGCCTTCATTACCTCACACCTAGACTTTTGCAATAACCTGCTGGTTGGTTTGCCTGCCACAAGTTTTTCTCATGCTAATCTATCCTCCATTCAGCTGTCAAATACATCTTCCTAAAATATCAGTGGACCCACATCACCCTTCCCCAATTTAGTTGATTAAATAGGGAGGGGGAACTTTCTATTACTTTCGAGATCAAATATAAAATACTGCTTGACTTTTAAAGCTTTTCATAACTTGGTTCCTTCCAACTTTCCAGAGTTGTTAAACTTTACTCCCATCCATAAACATAGTGATCTAGTGAAATTGGCCTTCTAGCTATTCTTCAAAAAGGATCTCTCCATGGC
Source organism: Myrmecobius fasciatus (assembly GCA_023553655.1). Classification (NCBI taxonomy): domain Eukaryota; kingdom Metazoa; phylum Chordata; class Mammalia; order Dasyuromorphia; family Myrmecobiidae; genus Myrmecobius; species Myrmecobius fasciatus. The sequence goes on from JAJPUD010001241.1 coordinate 402,793, forward strand.
TGATGGTTTCTCCATCACTGTACCCCATGCCAAAAACACTCTCTCTCCTCATGTTTACTTCCTACCTTCCAGTGTGAACGAAAGTCCTAAGTTCTACAAAAAGTCTTTCTCAGTCATCCTTTATTATACGGTCTTCCCTCCAAAACTACCCCTATTTTATAATGTGTATATCTTCTGTGAAAAGTTATTTCTGAATCCCTCCCCCCAACTACTTGAGATTACGGACAGTTTTAATTTTGGCATTTTTTTTTGGTTTTGTCTTTCTTTGAATTCTCAGTGTTTAATACAGTAGTTGACAAATAATAGGTGTTCAGCAAATGCTAATTGACTGACTGAGTAAATTTGCAAAATGATGGCTCACAACAGCTAAGAAGGTCCAAGAGTTGTTCCTTGCCCTGGGATCTTTACAAGATTTGGGTGTCAACCACCTTGAGTCAAAGAGTAATTTTATTTCTACTTGGCCAAAGGATCTACCTGGTAAAATTCTCTTTAAATGATTCTCTCCTTCCCTTTCTCTGAATAAATTGAAAATGGTATAAGTACATCCTGTTTCTCAACACTCAGCATTTGTTTCATAATGTGAAGTCAGGAAGAAAAGGTGCCAAAACATTCCTGAAGGTTATAATCATCGAAGAACAAATTCTGATGTTCCCACACTCTGAGGTTTTTGTTCGACTTCCCAAGGGGATCACTGCAAAATCATATAGGTCAGGAGCAGACTCCACCTTTTCATATTGTCCATTGGCCCTCTGGGAATGCTTTGGGAGCCATCCCAAGCAAACAGTTTGAAAGACTAGGATAATCTATTTTAAAATGCAATCATAAGCATCACTATTAATAAGCACTTTCTGTCTTCAAAGCATTTTGCAATCACAGCTTAAACTAATTTCTCACAACTCTTTGAGAGGTAGGTAAGTTTTATGATGCTTGCTTTCAGATGAGGAAACTGAGGCAAGCAGACTCTGAGATAGTCTCCCAATTAGGAGAGCTGTCTCTATGAAGACCACATCTACCTGATGTCAGCACAACTATTGGCATTTTTAAATGTACTGACAGGTTCTACCCTAGTATTTCTCCAAAGAACTTGTCTGGATTTTTCGATTTTCTAGAAAAGATGTGATAACTGTCAAGTATTTGAAGGGATACCATATGGAAGAAGAATTAGATTTGCTATGGTTCACCCACCCTCTATCCCCCAACTCACCCACAGCAATGGATGAAAGTTTTAGAGAGAAAAATTTAGTTTTGCTGGATGGAACAGGTCCCAACAGTGCTATATGAATACAGAATGGGCTGCCTCAGGACAGAGTAGCTTCCTATTCAATGGCTGAGTGTCTTAATTGTGTGGCACATTCTAGAGGGAATTCTTGATCATATAGAAATTGTAATATGGCCTCTTCCCAGTTCTGAGATCCTATGATTTTCCACATTGGTCATAGAAGCATAGAATTTTATAGTTGGAAAGAATCTCATTGATGAAGCTGGAATAAACATTAGAGATCAGCTAATCCAGGGGTTCTTAATCTTACTAATCTCAATGACCCCTTAGGAAATTAGTTTAGAGCTGCCCAGGGAGCTCTTTTCAACATAATGTTTTTAAAATGCATAAAACAAAATGCATAGGATTGCACAGGAAACCAATTATTTTGAAATACAATTAGCAATTTTTTTTAAATTTATGGATCCCATGTTAAAAAAAAAAAAACAAATTTGGTCCAACCTTCTTTTAAAGAGAAAATTGAGGTCTTTGGAAGTAAAATGAACTGCTGAAGACTATGTATATAATAAGTGACTCAGATACTCTGAGTCAACTCAGATATCAGAATTAATTCAGTTATTCTGACTGCTAGATGACAGAGAAGGTAGAGTCAAGATCTGAATTCATATCCAGTCTTGGATACTTGCTGTGACTTTAAGTAAATCACTTAATCTCTGTTTGCCTCAGTTTCCTCATCTGTAAAATGGAAATAATACTGCCTCCTCCCTCCTAGTGTTTTTGTGAGGATCGAATGAGATAATTTCACTTAGTACAGTGCCTGACACTTAGTAGATGCTATATAAATTCTCATTGTTCAACAACAATGTTATTTTATTTATTTATTTATAATTTCATCATTTGATTATGACTTGAAAAGTCACCTACTGGTCTGGGTTTTTCATCCACTGTTCTCCCTGGATGGGGTGATTTGTTTTCCCCAAAACCTAAGATTTCATCACTGTAGAGATCTCTCAAGGAACTCTTAACTAGCAATGCTCTGCATATTATAATCTTAAAGCATTTCCTGGGGTATTAAGAAGTTGAGTCAGCAATGAAAAAAATCACAATATCCTAGAAATTGATATCTGAATCCCACCTTACAAGAATAAAAGCTAATGCATTAGAGATGTCAAGCAAGCAAACCAGCTACTTTTCTTGAGAATGCAATCTGTCTTATTTCTGTACTGTTCAAAATCTTGTCTGTCATTCAAGGCTCTCCAAAATCTGATGCAGTCTAGCCATGGACTAACAGAAAAGGCACTTGGTCAACATCCTGATGTCCTGAAGGTGTGTGGGGCCTTAAGCAGCTTCTTTAGGCCTTAGTATCTTTGTTTATTAAAAAATAGAGTTAGATTAGATGATTTCTAAGTTGTTTTATAGTTCTATATCCTGTGATCAAAATAGATTAGTAAATGATATAGATAGAAATGCTATGATCTTACATCATTTTTCTTCCTGCATTTTATTCTGTAACAAAACTGAATCAATCATTATCTATGATTCTTATACTCTTTGAATTTCATTACTTCTTCCTCCATGCTTTAGCTTATGCTACCTACCCTTCTATTTATATAACCAGTTTGATGAAAAAATGGATAGAGCTCTGAGCATGAAATCAGGAATCCCTGATATCAAATCTGGCCTTGGGCACTTACTAGTTCTGCAACTCTGGGCAACTCGACCTCTTCCTGCCTCAGTTTCCTCATCTATAATATGAAGATAATGATAGCATCTACCTCCCACATTTAGAGTTAGGATCAAATGAAATGTAGCACAATACCTAGGTGCTATAAAAATGATGTTTTTTAGTCATTTTCAGTCATAGCTGGGTCTTCATGACCCCTTTTATGTTTTCTTGGAAAAGATACCAGAGAATTTTGCCATTTCTTTCTCTCCCTCATTTAATAGGTGAGGAAGCTGAGGCAAACAGGGTTAAGTGACTTTCCCAGGATCACACGGCTAATTATCTGAGGTCAGATTTAAACTCAAAGAGATGCCTCCAGGTTAGCACTCTATCTAGCCCTACAAAATGTTATCTATTATTCTTACTGCTACTACACCATACTTCCTATAATTCCTACACATCCTACAAAGTCCAACTCAAATTCTACCTCCTCTAGAAAGCCTTTTTAAGCTTCCTAAGTCAATAAAAATCCTCAGCCTTTTTGAATATCATATAATGTTTTGTTTGTGTTTTTCAATGACGTATTATTTTGTATTTAACCTTTTTTTGTAAATGCATCATTTCCCACTAACCAGAATGTAAGCTCTCTGACTTTGGGGACCATGTGCTCTGTAAATGCTCCATCTTCCTCAGAGCCAGAGTGCCTTGCTCCCATTAGGCACTCAATATATGTTTGTTGAATTGAATTGAAAAATTAAAAAATCATAAGGCTCAGTCCTTGACCTCACCGATCTTGCCTTCTTTCTGAAAAGAGCTTAGAGGCTTTCATTCTACCAGAATGTCACTTAAACAGGGTTGATACTAAGGCCACACATTTATTTCAGGGTCCCTAAAGTCACTTGTTTGCTCCTGAAGGAAAAAGATAAACAGAATAGGTGGCCTTTTGTTTGGAGAAGAAAGAGGTAGCAAAAGAAAAGAAAGCACTAGAGCTCTAAGACTCATCCAAATTCATTCAGATTAGGTATATCTTAGTTATCAGGGTAAATAGCTTGCTCCAAATAAAATTATGTTAATTAGGTTGGAATAACACAGATATACCAAAAAGCCACCAAATGATCTACCCTTGGGCCTCTCTAAAGAATGTAGTAATTTAAAAGGCCTTGGGTGGACTTAAACAGGTCCAAAAGGAATCAGAATAAAAGCTATATATCAAGAAAAAAATCCTTAGTAATAGCTATTCAAAAAGAGAGCTATGAGGAAGCTGGGCGGACTTTTTAATGATAAAGTAGCAATAGAATCCAACTGTCACTAAAGTACTGGGGACTTCTAAAGTATTCTAGGAGATGTGAGACCTGGGAATATGGGACCATGTTATAGGATGGTGGCAGGTGTGAAAGCAGAAAACACAGCAACAAATGCTGGTCTCTGGGTGAATACTGTTTCCAGAGGGAAGGAATACACCATATTCCATAAAAATTACTGGGACCCACAAACTTCTAGGAATTTTCAGAGTTTGGGACTGAATTTCAGGGTGAGGAGAAGATGGAAAATAACATTCATCACAAAGGGCAAGGGGAAAGGGATAAGTACCTACTCAATTCTTGATATTGTGCTAAGCACTTTTTACAAATATTGTCTCATTTGAACCTCACACACCCTTTCAGGTAATATACTATTATAATCCATAAGGCAAACAGGTTAAATTTGAACTCAGGGTCATACAGCTAATTAGTGTCTGACACTAGATTTGAATTCAGATTTTCTTGACTCCATTTCTTGACTCTATCTACACCCTGCTATCTATAAGATGAGATATAACTATTCTTTTGCTAGTTGGCCTAGGATATCAGTCCCTTCTTTGTTCTTCAGATGTCTTTTGATAAGCATTTAAATAATCATTAGCCTGGTTTTTTCAAGCAAAATGAAACCTTTTTAAGAGAAGTGTTCTACCTAAGGTTTACAAACCTGAAAAGGGGTCTGTGAATTTGGATGGGAAAAAAAAACATTTTTATCTTCATAGATTTCTTATTGAATACTACCATTTTCTTAAATGACTTAAAAACATTCTGAGAAGGGGTCATTTTAACAAACTGCCAAAGAAATAAACCTCTTGTCCTACAAGAAAATGAGAAATAACCCAATACAGATGTTCCCCAAGTTTCCCTGAATGGGAAGAAATCAAATTATAGGAATTATTGCTATGGAAAGCCCACAAGATTGAGACTTCTGTGTGAGAGCTAGTGTTAGACCAGGGCCATAGGTATCACCTGATTCCATTCCTGCTGCCTTCATATTCCAGTTCCAGTTTTGGAAATTGTTCCATTCTACTGGGCTGAGGGGAGTGAAACATTATGTTTGAAGTCTGAGAACATAACATAGGATTTAGAGTTAGAAAGAACATTAATTTAACAGGTATTTCTTAAGCACCTACTCTGCGACAGGTGAAACAACAACAAAAACTAGTCAAAGAGCTTACATTTTATTAGAGGGAAATAATGTTTTACTTTTATAAGTAGGTATACAATACACACAATTTCCTAATGAAAGGTACTAGCTTGAGACTGTGAGCTTGAAAGAGGGACTGTTGTTTATTTGTCTTTTTTTTCCTAACTCCGGAGTTTAGCATAGTTTTTAATACATAGTAGGTGCTTAATGCATGTTTGTTAACTGACTGACTAACTAGCCAAGTGAGCCAGCTCATAGAGTTCCAGGCCTAGAGTCAGAAAAGCTCATCTTTGTAAATTCAAATCTGGACTTAGACACTTGACTAAATGACCTGGGCAAGTCATTTAATTTTATTTGCCTTAGTTTCCTCATCTATAAAATGAGCAAGAGAAGGAAATGTCAAACTACTTCCTCATCTGTAAAATGATCAAGAGAAGGAAATGGCAAACTATTTCTCTTTTGCTAAGAAAATGCCATATAGTTACAAAGAGTCAGACATGACTGAACTGAAAGTAGAAATAGAAGGAAGAAAACAGATGCAAAATATGTTAGGTAGGTAGAATCAACAAGACTTGGCAACAGGCAGAATATGAGAGAGGAGAGAAAGGAGGCAAAGGTAACTCCAAAACTATGAATCCAGATGACTGAAAGAATAGTTGTGCCTTTCACAGGAACAAAAAAGGTAGGAAGAGAAGATAATTATGATGGAGGGAGGAGATAAAGAGTCATGCTGAGTTCAAGATGCCTAGTGACCAGTCGGTCAAATATCTAGAGCTTAGAGATCATGTAGTCCAACAATCTCATTTAACAAACAAGGAAGCTAACGTCCATCCCCAGAGAGGGGAAGTTGCCTAAGGCTGTACCTCAAGCAAATAGTAAAGTTGGCAACCAATTCCATATGAATTTCACAAATATTTATTCAATCTCTATATGCCAGGTACTGTGCAAGGCCAAAAAGGATACAAAGGCAGAAAAAAAAAGGCCCATACAGACAGTCAGATTGAGATCAAAGAGTAATTAAAAGATCAATCTGGCTAGAACAATGAATGTACAAATTTCACCTTTAATTTAAATTATTGCAATGAATTCCTAATTGATCTTCCTGCTGCCAAATCATCCCCTCTCCAATCCATCCCCTGAATAACTGCCAAAGTAGCCTTCCTAAAGCACAAGTCTAGTCACCTCCATGCTCAAGAATTCTTGATAACTCTCTATTACTTCTGACAACTTTAAGTTGGCACTTAAAGCCTTTTGCAGACTAGCTTCAGCCTATCTTTCTAGGCTACAAAGAATTCTTTTTTTTATATTCCAGCGAAACTACTGTACTTGCTATTCCTCAGCTCAGTATTTATTCTATTTCCCACCTCCATCATGTGAACACATGTTCATGCATGTGAACATTTGCACAGGTTGTTCACCATGTCTAGAACACATGCCTTCTTCCCCTCTATCTCCCAAAATTCTTTACTTTAAATTTCCTCTTGAATTCTACCTCCTCTACACAGCTTTTCTTGATCCTACTAGGAATTAATGTCTTCTCTGTCCTCAAATTCTCTTGTCCCAACTTTGTGTCTTGCCTATAGAATATAAGCTTTTTTATTTCATTGATTTATTCATTTTATGTTCGTGTTATCACTCAGCACAGTGCCAAATACAGAGTAAAGCATTTAAAATGATTTAATTTTTTTGATTATATCCCTAATTCCTAACATAGTGCACACAGTAGACAGTCAGGGAAGAAAAGAAATCTATTATGAATAGTGACTATATTAGTGGTTTCATTGTTATAGAGATATCCTAGATGAGGATTATTTGAATTAATAAGTAATATAAAAGAAAATGGCAAAGTAAGTGTGAGCTAGGCCATGGAGAGTTTTAAATGGTACATCAATGGTTTTATATTTTATCATAGAGACAATAAGGAACTATTGGAAATTTTGAAAAGGAAGGAAGGAAGGAAGGAAGGAAGGAAGGAAGGAAGGAAGGAAG